>JAQZBX010096315.1:0-11818 GCA_029593785.1 Cabassous unicinctus
AGTCATACCTAAAATAAAAAGATACAGAGAGATTAAAGGTTAAAGTATGGGAAAAGATATAACAATCATACAACCTGAAGAAAATGGGGCAGCTATATAAATATCTGGAAAAAATAGATTTAAAGATAAGAAGCATTGTTACAAACAAAGAGTATTTCATAACAATGAAAGATTTGATTCACCAGAAAGAGCTAACAATTCTAAATTTGTGTACATATAAAACATAGTCTCAAAAATGTAGAAAGAGGGAGAGGATGTGGCTCAAGCAGTTGAGCCACCCGCCTCCCATACAGGAGGTCCTGGGTTCTGTTCCCAGGGTCTCTTAAACAAGAAAAACAAACAACAAGCAGACAACAAGCAGACATCAAGCAAAAACAACGAGCAGATGAGCAAAAAACAACAAACAAGACAACGAGCAAATACCAAGCAAACACAAAGCAAGCAGGGAGCGGACGTGGCTCAAGCAGTTGAGTGCCCACCTCCCACATGGGAGGTTCCAGGTTCGATTCCCAGAAAAAACAGACAAAGAGCAGACAATGAGCAAAAAACAATGAGTAGACAATGAGCAAAAACAATGAGCAAAACAGATGAGGGAGCCACCTCAGCGGGGGGAAAATGTAGAAAGTAAAAAATTGACAGAACTAAAAGGAAAAAACAGACAAATCCATAACCATTATTAGGAGATAGTAACATTTCTTCTCCCAGAAACTATGAAGGAAAAAAATTTAAAGGAATTGAAAGAGCATACCACTTAACTGGAGAAAGTGACCCAAAATGACCCACATTAAGACATATTCTAGTAAAATATTGGACTTTAAAGAAAAAGGAAAAAAATCCTTTGGGCATCCAGGCAAAAAGACTAAGTAACTTATAAGACAAAGAACACTTGGTTCTCAAAAGACTTTGATAGCAACACTTTATGTGCCAGGGAGATAATTAAGATTCTCAAGGAAAGAGGAATTTTTTATACAGCCAAACTGACTTGTAAATATAAATGTTGCAGACTAAACAACATGTAAAGATTCAGGAAATATTGGTCCTACAGCTCTTTCTTAGGAAACTACTAGAGAATGAAGTTTAGACAACCAAAATGACAACCATGTAAGTTTGTGTGTGTGTGTAAAACTACATGAAAGATATAAAAGAGACAGTAATATATGTAATAACTGTATGCACCATAGAAGAAAAAGAGGAGGAAGTAGAATAAGGTGAGAATTCTGATGCACATAATCTGTTTTCAGGAACCAAATTTTGGCAGTAGTGTGTCCTATGCCCCACTTAAAGAAACCAGTGCTTCTAGAAGAAAATATCTGGAACAAGTCTGGGGCAAGAATTGTATACATTGAACCTGGAGTATTTTCTCATACCAGATGGAAAAGAAATCATGAAAATCACAGGAGCCATCCAATTGGCCAAATATAGGACTATTTGAATATCAAGGATGATTACTGCAATGGATGAAATAACACCAAATATGTTCAAATCCATGGGTTCATTATGATACAAAAAAAACAAAAAAAACTTAATTGTTCACCCTTGGTTGATGCTGAGAAACCAACTATTTTGAAAAACTAGTCAGTGAAAGGAAATAAGCATTTATCCTGCTTTTTCTGTTGAACTGCATGGCTGGGAACTAAAAAGTAGATGAGGAGAAATTTCTCTTCCATTGATGTATTCCAGAAACTAAATGAAGAAGGAATGACAGAATTGCAATATCACTATTTTCCAACTCTGAATGAATTAATGCATTTACACACTGAACACTAAAAACTGCTAAATCACATAAAGAAAGAAATCCAGACATTTTGTGCTTACAGACTAGAAAAAGACAGTCATTTATGAAGTATTCTTGAAAAAAAAAAAAAAAAACTGATTCCAGTTAGACCACTAGATCAAATTAAAAATTCACAGGAAATACAGAGGATAGAGGAATATGTTAAACTACGTGATGGAAATATAATCCACAAAATCCAGAATGTGAGAAACTCTAAAGGACAAATAACCTGGTTTATTTCAAAATATAAATATGAAAGAGGAAAAGGAAAGCAATAAATTAAAAGAGACATATAGAGACAGTTTTTTTAAAAAGTCAAAATTAAACCACAGTGTTTAGGTATTTATACTTAGGTGATAAAAATATAAAGAAAAGTAAGAATGTTATTACTAAAAGTCAAGGTTTGTTGGAGTTCCGGGAAGATGGTGTCAGATTAGGCAGGGAGGGCTCAGCATTCTCACAAAAACAACAGAAAAAGGGCCAAAAGCTGACGGAGGGAACTGCTTTGGGGGAGTCAGCAGACCAGGACAGTGTTGTGCAACCCCCAGGAGGGTGAGGAACAGAGACAAAGAACCGGAAAGGACAACCGTGAGCTACTAAACCCCCACAGCAGCTAGGAAGGGCAACCGTCCCCCACCTTCAAGTCATGCAGCCTGGATTAAAACCATGGCCCACTACAGCTGACTGAGAGGGGAACAAACATCTTCCTCCCTAGGAAAAGGAAGGGTGCAGTGGAAGGAGGAGAGTGGTTTCTCTTCAGTGCATTTGGCCAGCAAAGCCCGCTTTCAATCTCCGTTCTAGCCAGACCAAAAACACGGGAAAGCAGAGGTTGAAACACCTCTGTGGAAAGGTTTGCCAACAAGCACCATCTGCTGGCTGTATAGGAAACTGCAAGATAAAAGCTACTTTTAGGTCTCAACCTGAACGGGGAGAAAATCTGTGCCTCATTAGTAAGCCCCTGGCCAGATTTTGATAACTTAAGCTGGGAAATTTTAAAGACTCAGAGTAAGTGAACCAAAAATCAAAGAAGAGCCGTGAAAAAAAACCCTAGACAAGAGAGAGAAATTGACCATCAGAGTAAATTCACCAACATATTCAGATGTCTAGACATCAGCAAAAAAATTACAAGTCATATTAGAAAATAGGAAGAGATGACCCAGCCAAAGGAACAAACAAAATATCCTGATGAGATATAGGATTTAAGACAACTAATCAATGATAATCACATAAATCTCCTAAATCAAAGAATGGAAGAAAAATATGACTAAAGAGATAAAGGATATTAAAAAGACACTGGGTGAACATAAAGAACAATATGAAAGCCTACAAAGAAAAGTAACAGCGCCTATGGGAACAAAAGACACACTGGATGAGATTAAAAATACATTAGAGGGGAGCAGATATAGATCAAGTGGTTGACTGCCTACTTCCCATGTATGGTCCCGGGTTCGATCCCAGGTACCTCCTAAAAACAAAACAAATAAACAAACAAAAAACCCAGCTCTCAGTGGGGAGCGGCTACAGCTCAGTGTTTGAGTGCTTGCTTCCCATGTACGAGGTCCTGAGTTCAATCCCTGGTACTTCCTAAAAAAATATACATTAGAGGCACATAACATTTGAATTGATCAAAGACCGAATTAGTGATACCGAGAACACAACATCTGAACTTGAAAAGACAGAACAGAAAGAGAAAAGAATGAAAAAAATGGAACAGGGTCTCAGGGAATTGAAAGACAATGCAAAATGCACAAATATATACTTTATCAGTGTCCAGAAGGGGAAGAGAATGGAAAAGGGGCAGAAAGAATATTTGAGGAAATAATGAATGAAAACTTCCCAACCCCTATGAAAGACATAAACATCGCTATCCAAGAAGTACAATGTACCCCAAACATAATAAATTTGAATACACCTACTGGAGTCTACTATTCAGAATGACAAATATCAGAGATAGGATTCTAGAAGGAGCAAGTGAAAAGCAAAGCATTACTTTATAACAGCAAAACTGTTATAAGGGATGAAGAAAGTCATTATATATTAATAAAAGGAGCAATTCACCAAGAAGAAATAACTGTAATAAATATTTATGTACCTAACTTGGGTGCCCCAAGATACATGAGGCAAACAGTGGCAAAACTGAAGGGAGAAATAGACATGTCTACAATAACTGGCTATTTCAATACACTACTCTCAGCATTGGATAGAATATCTGGACAGAGGATAAAGAAACAGAGAGCTTGAATAATATGATAAATGAACTAGCCCCAACAGACATTTATAGAGCATTAAACCCCAAAACAGCAGTCTATACATTCTTTTCAAGTGTTTTCAGTCTATACATTCTTCTCCAGGATAGACCATATGTTGGGTCACAAGACAGGTCTCGATAAGTTTAAAAGGATTGAAGTTATGCAAAACACACTCTGATCATAACAGAATGAAGCTGGAAATCAATAATGGAAATAAAAAGGGAAAATTCATAAATAAATGGAGATTAAACAACACACTTAAAAAACCAGTGGGTCAAAGAGGAAATTGAAAGAGAATTCAATAAATATCTTGAGATGAATGAAAATGAGAACAACATATCAAAACCTATGGGACACCACAAAGGCAGCTCTGAGAGGGAAATTTATAGCCCTCAATGCTTACATTAAAAAGGAAGAAAGAGCTAAAATCAAAGACCTAATTGCATACATGGAGGAAACGGAAAAAGAACAGCAAACTAATCCCAAACCAAGCCGAAGGAAAGAAATTAATAAAGATCAGAGCAGAAGTAAAATGAATTGAGAACAAAAAAACAACAGAGAGAATCAACAAAACCAAAAGTTGATTCTTTGAGAAATTCAGCAAACTTGACAAACCCTTAGCTAAACTGACAAAGAAAAAAAAAGAGAGAAGATGCAAATAAATAAAATCAGAAATGAGAAGAGGGGCATTACCACTGACCCCACAGAAATAAGAGAGATCATAAGAGGATATTGTGAACAACTATACACCAAGAAACTAGACAACGTAGACAAGATGGACAAATTCCTAGAAACACATGAACAACCTACACTGACCCTAGAAGAAATAGAAGATTTCAACAAACCAGTCACAAGTAAAGAGATTGAAACAGTCATCAAAAACTTCCCAAAGATGAAAAGCCCAGGACCAGATGGCTTTCACAGGTGAATTCTACCAATCATTTAAAGAAGATCTAATACTAATCTTGCTCAAGTTCTTCCAAAAAATTGAACAGGAAAGAATGCTACCAAACTCATTCCATGAAACCAACATCACCCTAATACCAAAACCAGATAAAGATACTATGAAACAAAGAAAATTACAAACCATTATCTCTAATGAATATAGATGTAAAAATCCTCAACAAAATACTTGGAAATGAATCCAAAAGTACAATAAAAGAATTACAGGAAGCGGCTGTGGCTCAATTGGTTGGGCTCCCATTTACCATATGGGAAGCCCCGGGTTCAATTCCTGGGGCCTCCTGGTGAAGGCAAGCCGGCCTGCACAGTGCGGTGAGCTGACGGCCTGCCCAGCGCGGTGAGCTGACGGAGCTGGCGCAGCAAGATGACACAACAAAGGGAGACAAGCAGACACAGAAAAACGCAAAGCCAATGGACACAGCAAACACAAGCAATAATGGCGGGGGGGGGGATAAATAAATCTTTAAAAAAAAAAAAAGAATTATACACCATGATCAAGTGGGTTTTATCCCATGTATGCAAGGATTTTCAACACAAGAGAATCAATTAGTGTAATAAACCACATTAATAGATTGAAAAAGAAAAAATCACATGATCCTCTCCATTGGTGAAAAGGCATCTGACAAAATACAGCATCCTTTCTTAATAAAAATATTACGAAAGATAGGAATAGAAGGAAGCTTTCTCAATATGGTAAAGGGCATCTATGAAAACCTACTGCTAGCATTGTACTCAACAATGAAAGACTGAAAGCTTTCCCACTGAGATCAGGAAAAAGACAAGGATGCCCCTGTCACCACAGTTATTCAATACTGTGCTATAATTTCTAGCTAGAGCAATTAAGCTAAATAAAGAAATAAAAGGCACCCAAATAGGAAAGGAAGAAGTAAAACTTTTGCTATTCATTGATGCTATGATCCTATCTCTAGAAAATCCTGATAAATCCACAACAAAGCTCCTAAAACTAATAGACAAGTTCAGCAAAGTGGCTGGATACAAGATTAATATGCAAAAATCAGTAGCATTTCTGTATACTACTTTATGAGCAATCTGAGGAGGAAATCAGGGGGAAAATCCATGTATAATAGTGACTAAAAGAATCAAATATTTAGAAACAAACTTAACCAAGGACATAAAGAACCTGTATTCAGAAAACTACAAAACACTGCTAAAAGAAACCAAAGAAGACTTAAATAAATGGAAGGACATTCCATGTTCATGGACTGGAAGACAAAATATTGTTAAGATGTCGATTCTACCCAAACTGATTTACAAATTCAATGTAATGCCAATAAAAATACAAATAGCCTTTTTGCAGAAACAGAAAAGCCAATTATCATATTTATTTGTAAGAGTAATGGTCCTCGAATAGCCAAAAAATGTCTTTAAAAAACCAAAGTTGGAGAACTCTCATTTCCTGACTTTAAATCATATTACTTAGGTACAGTGGTAAAAACAACATGGTACTGGCATAAAGATAGACTGATCAATGGAGCCAAATCAAGAACTCAGAAATAGATCCTCACATCTAGGTCAAATGATTTTTGACAAGGCTGTTAAGCCCACCCAGCTGGGCCAGAACAGTCTATTTAAGAAATGGTGCTAGGTGAACTGGATATCCATATCCAAAAGAAAGAAAGAGGACCCCTATCTCACACCTTATACAAAAATTAACTCAAAATGGATCAAGGACCTAAATATAAAAGCAACCACCGTAAAACTCTTAGAAGAAAATGTAGGAAAACATCTTTAAGATCTTCTAGTAGGCAGTAGTTTCTTAAACCTTACACCCAAAGCACAAGCAATAAAATGAAAAATAGATAAATGGGACCTCCTCAAAATTAAACACTTCTAGCAGAAGTGGCTCAAGTGATTGGGCTTCCATCTACCATATGGGAGGACCCAGGTTCGATCCCCGGGGCCTCCTGGTAAAAGTGTGCAGGTGAGCCAGGCCCACACGGCGAGCCACGCAGCAAGATGATGATGTGACAAAAGAGAGATGCAGGGGAGAAGCAAGGCAAGATGCGCCAGAAACCAGGAACTGAGGTGGCGCAAGTGTCAGGATGCCTCTTTCCCACTAGGGTCAAATCTCGGTGACGCCTGGAGGAGAAAAATGAGAAGAGAAGGCAAAAAAAAAAAAAATTAAACACTTCTGCACCTTAAAGGACTTTGTGAAGAGCATAAAAAGGCAGCCTACTCAATGGGAGAAAATATTTGGAAATCACACATCCGACGAGGCTCTAACATCCATGATATATTATATAAAGAGATCCTACAACTCAACAATGAAAGGACAAATAATCCAAATAAAAAGCAGGCAAAAGACCCAAATAGACATTTTTCTACAGAAGAAATACAAATGGTGAAAAAACACATGAAAAAAATGTTCAACATCACTGGCTATTAGGGAAATGCAAATGAAAGATACAATGAGATACCATTTCATACCTATTAGAACAGCCACTATTAACAAAACAGAACTACAAGTGTTGGAGAAGATATGGAGAGATAGGAACCCTTATTCACTGTTGGTAGGAATGTAGAATGGTACAGCCACTGCGGAAGTCTGTTTAGCAGTTCCTAAGGAAGTTGAAAATAGATCTACCACATGACCCAGAAATACTGCTACTAGGTATATACCCAGAAAATATGAGAACAGAGACACAAACAGATAGCTGCACACCGATGTTCATAACAATACTATTCACAATTGTCAAAATATGGAAACAACATCAACAGATGAATGGATAAACAAACTGTGGTCTATTCACACGATGGAATATTATGCAGCTGTAAGAAGAAATGAAGTCGTAAAGCATATGGCAACATGGATGAATCTGGAGGACATTATGCTGAGCGAAGCAAGCCAGACACAAAAGGACAAATACTATATGAATGCATTACTATGAACCAAATATATTGTGTGACATATTGTTTGATCAAAAAAAAAAATTTTATATGTACCCATTACATTTAATGGAGAAATGTATATATTTATTAAAAATATATATATATGGAAACAACCCAGGTGTCCATCAACTGACAAATGGATAAACAAACTGTGGTATATACACACGACGGAATATTATTCCAGTATAAGAACAAATGAAGTCGTGAAGCATATGACAACGTGGATGAAACTGCAGGACATTATGTTGAGCAAAACGAGCCAGGCACAAAAGGACAAATATTGTATGATTTCACTATTATGAACTAAATATAATGAGCAAACTCATTAAGTTAATAGCTAGAATATAAGTCACCAGAGAATAGAAGGTGGTTAGAGAATGGAAAGCTGAAGTTTAATCTGTTTAGAATTGGTAAAAAGTTGTTTGTAAATGTTTGGAAATGAATAGGAATGGTGAAAGCACATCAGAGGATTTGTAATTAGTAGCACTAACACATGGGTATGATGGTTTGTTTTTGTTGTCGGTTTTTTTGGAGTGATAATAATGCTTTAATATTGATTGAAGTGATGATTGTGCAACTCGGTGATTATACCAAATGCCATTGATTGTACACTTTTGAGAAATTATATGGTTTATGAACAAAAAAATAATAATAGGGTCGGTTGGGGGCAAAATACATCCAATGTAAGATATGGACTATAGTTAGTAGTAATACTCTTTTTTTTTTTTTAAGGAGGTACTGGGGATTGAACCCAGTACCTTGTACATGGGAAGCAGGTGCTCAACACTGAGCTATACCTCCACTCCCCAATGACAGTTGGTTTTTTTGTTTATTTTAGGAGGTACTGGGGATCAAATCCAGGACCTCGTACATGGGAAGCAGGCACTCAACCACTTGTTCTACATCCCCTCCCTAGTAGTTATACTTTGATGATACTCTTTCATAATTTGTTACAAATGTTTCACAACAATGCAAGGTATTTGTGGTGGGGTGATGTATAAGAGCCCAGTATGATGATATACATGTTTGTTTTGTAAGTTCACAGCTTTTATTATACACTTATTGTTTATGTATATTCATGTATGAATGATATACTTCAATAAATTCTTTTTTTGTTTTGTTTTTTTGTGGGGTTTTTTTTGCAGTACCGGAGCCAGAGATTGAACCCAGAACCTCGTATGTGGGAAGCCGTCACTCAACCACTGAGCCACATTGGCTCCCATGAGTTGGTTTTATTCGTTTGCTTGCTTTTTGTTTGGTTTGTTTTTAGGAGGCACCAGGAACTAAATCTGGGACCTCCCATGTGGGAAACAGGCACTCAACCACTTGAGCCACATCCGCTCCCCATAAATTGTTTTCAAATTTTTTTTTAAATATCACAGTTTTAAAAAAACATAATTGAGATGACTTCCAGGAAAGATGGTGGAGTAGGGAGCTCCAGGACTCAGCCCTTCCACCAAAACAACTAATAAACAGGCAGGAACTATCTGAAACAACTATTTTGAAACTCCAGAGGGCAGAAGAACACTGTACAGCACTCAGTGGAGGAAAAGGCTGATAAATTATGGTAGAGAACTATAAATTGATCTCTCCACACGGTAGCTACAGGCACCCATGCCCCACTCTCACAGCAGGGTACCACGGGGTCCAGTCCCTAGCTAGCAGGTGGTGACAGAAAGGAACATAAAAACCCTATTCTCCAAGAACAGGGTGTGCACAGCCAATCACTGATCATGGCTCCCCTCTCCCGAGATGGCTCCCTAGTCTGTTTGCTTATTGTTTTTGCTTGTTGTTTTTGCTCATTGTCTGCTTGTTGTTGGTTTTTGTTTTGTTTTGTTTTGCTCGTTGTATGTTTTTTTCTTTAGGAGGCACTGGGATCCAAACCTGGGACCTCCCATGTGGGAGGCAGGTGCTCAACTGCTTGAACCACATCCGCTACCTGCTCATTTGTTTTTGCTCATTGTCTGCTCATTGTTTTGCTCATTATTTTGCTCATTGTCTGGTCATTGTTTTTGCTCATTGTCTGCTCGTTTTCTGCTCAATATTTGTTTGTCTTTAGGAAGCACTGGGAACCAAACCCAGGCTCCCATGTGGGAGGCAGGCACTCAACTGCTCAAGCCACGTCTGCTCCTCTGATCATGCTTTTGATTAGCGAATTCAGATCACTGGGTCCAGCTCTGAGGGCAGCCATTGTTTCAACCCCATTCTCAGATAAATAAAATAGAAAAAGGCAGGGAAGCAGCCATTTTTTCATTACTCCTTAGACAGGGATGGTGGTAATGGAGATTTAAAATTCAGGGCTGCCAGGAAAATTAGTGGAAGGGCTGCATTGCTGAGCAGTCCAGGAAAGCTCAGTTTTGGGAGCCATGAGAGAAACTGGGTGCCCCTGCTGACCCCCTCCACAAGGAACACTAAAGTCAATCTGCACCCTCTTCATGGGACCTTGGCCTATTTGGGCTGGAAAAGACTAAATTGGGAAAGTCCTCCCCGGGGTGACCTTCCTCCCAAAATACGCCCTCTAGGGAAAAACATTGTGAGACAACAAAGTGTTAATAATTATTGAAGTGAACAGTCTGGGACAAAGACCTGCCAGCTTCAGATACCGGGGAAGGGGAAGTTTGTCCCCTGGGAAACAGAGGGAACAACCAAACTCCGGTAAACAGGGGAACTCTAAAACAACTATGAACCAAAAGCCCAAGACAATACAGAAGCCCAGTTAAGACAGGGAAAACCCTGCACAGTGTGTTTGTCTTGGACAGCACTTCCTAATAGGAGGGCTGAAGCTCAAGAAAATCTCTGCCTTATTACCAGCTGGTTCAAAACCAAGAAACAGACATCCCGAGGAATAATTCCCAGAGTTAATATTTTAAATTAATAAAATGTATAGTGTGCAACAAGAGTACATAACAAAGAAAAAGGAAATGCTGGCTATTCAAAGAAAGAGGATAAAAAAATACAAAAAGCACCAATGAAGAAGACAAGAACGTGGACATATCAAACAAAAGCCGTTAAAAAATTATCTTTAAAATGCTTAAGGAGATGAAGGAAAGTACAGAGAAAGAATTATAAGATATCAGGAAAACAATGAATGAACAATATGAAAATCTAAGTTAAAGATAGACATTTTTAAAAGGAACCAAACAGAAGTTCTGGAGTTGAAAACTACAATAACTGAAATGAAAAATGCCCAGGAAGGTTTCAAGAGCAAAATGGAGCTAGCAAAAGAAAGAATCAGTGAACCTAAAGACAGGACACTTAAAATGAGGCAGAGTGAGGAGCAGAAAGAAAAAAGAAATATTAAAAATGACAGTATTAAAAGCTCACCATTATGTACATTATAGGAGTCCCAGAGGAGAAGAAATAGAGAAAGGGGCAGAAGGAATAGTTAAATAAATAATGGCAGAGAACTTCCCTAACTTACCAGTAGACATGAATATGCACATCCAAGAAGCTCAGGGAACACCAAACAGGATAAACATGAAGAAAAAATATATCCCTCATATACTGATTACACTATCAAATGAAAAATACAAGGAAAGAGTTCTGAAAGCTGCAACAGAAAAGCAATATGTTACATTCAAGAGAATCCCAATTAACACTGTGTCCCAATTTCTCATCAGAAACCATGGAGGCAAGAAGGCAGTGCTGAAGGAAATAACTGCCAGCCAAGAATTTTATATCTGGTGAGACTCTCATTCAAAAATGAGAAGGGGACAGATGTGACTCAAGTGGTTGGGCATCTGTCTGCCATATGGAGGGACCTGGGTTTGCTCCCCGGGACCTCTGGTAAAATTAAACAATAGAAGGCGTGCAGGCAAGCCACCGGCCCATGCACATGCACGCGGCAAGCCAGGCCCCGCCGAGCCACACAGCAAGATGATGACGCAGCAAGGGAGAGACACAGGAGAGAGCCAAGACGAGA
>JAQZBX010096316.1:0-11815 GCA_029593785.1 Cabassous unicinctus
TTTTTTTTATATGTATCCATTACATTTAATGGAGAAATGTATATATTTATTCATCTGTGTTTACTTTTTAGTTTTTAATTATTTATATTTTCGATTATTAAATGTACAAATAAAGTTAAGAAGAAAAACAATTACTTGATTGTGGTGTATAATTCTTTTAATTTCCTTTTGGATTCTGTTTGCAAATATTTTGTTGAGGATTTTTGCATCTATGTTCATTAGGGATATTGGTCTCTAATTTTCTTTTTTCGTAGTATCTTTATCTGGTTTGGGCATAGAATGAGTTTGGTAGTGTGCTTTCCTGTTCAAATTTTGGAAGCACTTGAGCAACGTTGGTATTAGATCATCTTTGACTATTTGGCAGAATTCACCTTTGATGCCCTCTGGTCCCAGGCTTTTCAGCTTAGGGAAGTTTTTGATGATGGCTTCAATCTCTTCATTTGCAACTGGTTTGCTGAGCTCCTCTATTTCTTCTAAGTTCAGTGTAGGTGGGTTCTGTGTTTCTAGGAATTTGTCCATCTTGCTACATTGTCTATTTTTAAATACACTTGTTCATAGTGCCCTCTTATGATAACTCTTATTTCTTCAGGGTCTGTGGTAATGTTCCTCCTCTCATTTCTAATTTTTTAAAATTTGTGTCTTCATTTTTTCTTTAAAAATCCAGCTAAGGGCTTCCCAATTTTGTTGATATTCTCAAACAACCAGCTTTCAGTTTTTTTGATTTTCTCTATTGGGATTTTGTTCTTGATTTCTTTTATTATTGTGCTGATCTTTACTATTTCTTTCCTTTGGCTTGGTTTGGGATTAGTTTGCTGTTCTTTTAGTAGTTACTCCAGGTATGTAGTTAGAGCTTCAATTTAGTTCATATATTTTTAATTTTTATTTTGAAACAAACTTTAGATTGCTTAAATGTTACATTGAAAATAAAGGGGGATTCTCCTATACCTCACCCTCTCTCCACCCCTCACTTTTCCCCATTAACAACATCTTTCATTATGGTGGTACATTTGTTAAAATTGATGAACACATATTGAAGCATTGCTACTAACCATGATCTAATGTTTATATTATAGATTACACTTTGCACCACACAATTTTATAGGTTTTGACAGAATGTATGATGGTCTGTATCCATCATTGCTATGTCATGCAGGACAATTCCAATGTCCCCAAAATGCCCCATATTGCCCCAATTCTTACCTATCCCTCCCCTCAGAACCTCTGGTGGCCACTGCCTTTATATCAATGACACAAGTTCTTCCCTTGGTAGAATAAGTCCACTTTAGTCCATAGATGCATTTCCCCCTTATGTATGTTCATTCTTCAGTCTTGAAGATTTTTGGATAATAATGTCTACTCTGTTTCAGATTGAGAGGGGGCTTGGATCCCATGGAGGCAATGGATGGAAATATCTTGCTTGCCATTGTAGCTACTCTCTGTTATTTGGGATGGACATTGTCCATCATCATGCTTTGTTAGTTGTCTTGGGCAAGTCCAGTAAACTGGAAAGCAGATGTTGCAACTCTGCTGAATTTCAGGGCTCCACTGGCATATGAGCAGCCCAAATATTTAAGTCTCTAGGACATATATTTAACAAGTATAGTGCTAAATATAACTTCAAAAAGAAGGGCAGAAGAGCCATGTGTATGAAAATTATAAATGATTGTAACTTTGTTACATTGGGGAGCATATCTTCTAAGGCTAAGCCCATTGACAAGGTGCTAAATTTCTGTTATTGTCAGCCCTACCTAGTGTCTAGATGTCTCTAGAGCCTTCAGGAGCCCCCTTGCTTGAGGCATTGTTTACTGGGGCAGTCAATGAGATGGGCATAAGTGTAACCTCTAGAACATATTCCTGGCTAATTTTGAGATCTCTTAGCCATAAAAACTCATTTGTACTTAACATTTCCCCCTTTTTTTCAAGGTCTTTTCCAAATACATTGCTAGTTGGTGGTTAGTTATAATCCCTTGGTGCCAAGGAGAATCATCCCCAGGAGTCATGTCCCACAACAGTGGAAAATATTGCATTTATGTGCTGAGTTTGGCTTTGAGAGAGGCCATATTTGAACAACAAGGAGACATTCAGGAGGAAACTCTTAGGTAATATATAATGCTAGGCTAAGTTTCAATTTCACAAGAACCAGTTTCATAAGTACAGCCATCAATATCAAGGACCTGGTATTTTGGTTTATCCTCTCTCACTAGGAATTTTCCACATACCTGGCATTTCTTTGCCACTCTATTAGAGGAAGTGGCAGGACATCGTAGGATGGGAATATAATATTCTTTTAGTTATTGTGTGGGTCTCTATCCATGGAAAGAATACCTCATGATAAATTGAACATATTCATAAGCCATAAAGTCATGCCCCCAGTGCACCACATCTCCCCATCACTGACACCCTGAACCAGTGATGCTCCCCTGCCACAGTTATGACCCTTTTGCAATCCAAAACCTTAACATAAACAAAGCAAAAATATCAATCAATAAATATAATAATAAAATAAAATAAAAATAATTAAAACATGCAAAATACAAAAATTAAAAATTCATTGTGTCTTTCATTAATGTAAGGTCTGTTATCTTTTATGTACAGTGACAATTTCTTCTGTATGTTCCCCCAGTGTCTTATTTTTCTCACTTTATTTTCTAAGAAGCTTTAGGTTACAGAAAATTCATTTAGAAAATATAAAGGATTACCATATACCCAATCCCCTCTCACTCTCCCACTCTCCTCTATTAATAACATTTTGCATGGATATGGTACATTTGTTAAAAATTGATGTACAAATATTGAAGCATTTTTGCTAACCATGGCCAATGGTTTATGTTATGTTTTACATTTTGCACCATACAAGTTTATAGGCTTTGGCAAAATGTATAATGGCCTGTATGCATCATTGCAAGTTCATGCAGAATAATTCCAATGCACTAAAATGCCCAATATACCATCTATTCTATTCTCTCCTCCCCAACCTCTCACAAACTATGGTAACCACCATTTCAGTTTTGAGGTATAAGGTTTATACTTACATACAATAATATTGAGGGCTTTATGTATTCATCTTTTTTATTTTATTAGGCACTGTCTATGTTCTTTAGAGATTTGTGCCCTTCTAACTGAAAACAAACATGAACTCCCCAGGATGGGAGTTTAATATTGTGTTTATAATGTGGGTCTTCACCCACTTAGAGAACACTCTGTGATAAGATGAAAATTATCATATTCCATAGAAGCATGCCCTGGGTGCACCACATCCCACATATCCTCCCACCCTTGATGCTCTGCACCAGTAATCCTTCCCTGCCATATTTGCCAAAAGAACATTTCCCACCACTATAGATTTAATCAGAAACATACAAATCCCTAGAATTCACTTTTCCTTTCTCCAGCCCTCCCCCAAGTTCCCAGATGGTACAACCCAAACCTCCCACCCTAATCCCCTACACATCCTAACAACATCAAACTCAATCACATCACTGCACCGTCACACCCATCCACTGCCCAACCACCCCTTTCTACCTTATCATAAGTTTTGCCCATATTGAGCTTTGGCTCAACACACTCTACTCCCTTTCTGTCTCCTGATCACCTATTTTCCAGGTTCTAGTTTTGTGATTCTACTCAATTTCCTTGAGTCATATAAGTGAGGATATATAATACTTGTCCTTTAGTGACTGGCTTACTTCACTCAACATAAGATCTTCAAGATTCATCCATGTTGTCCTGTGTATTAATACGGCATTCCTTCTTACAGCTGAGTAATATTACATTGTATGTATATACCACAATTTGCTTGCTATTCTTCTGTTGATAGACACTTAGATTGCTTCCAACTCGTAGCAATAGTGAATAATGCTGCTATGAACATTGGTGTGCACATATCTCTTTGTGTCTCTGCTTTCAATTCTTCTGGGTATATACCCTGAAGTGGGATTGCTGGATCATATTTCAGTTGTATAGTTAGATTTCTGATGAACCACCAAACTGTCCTCCACAATGGCTGCATCATTCTACATTCCCATTAGCAGTGGATGAATGTTCCCTTTCCTCCATATCCTCTCCAAAACTTGTAGTTCTCTGTTGTTGTTTTTTAAATAGCTGCCAGTCTAATATGTGTAAGATGATATCTCACTGTGATTTTGATTTGCATTTCCCTGTTAGCTAGTGATGTTGAGTATCTTTTCATGTGATTTTTAGGTATTTGTATTCTTATTTGGAGAAGTGTCTACTCAAATCTCTTGCCCATTTTTTTTAAAATGAGTTGTTTGTCTTTTTATTTTTGAGATGTAGAATTTCTTTATACATACTGAATATTAGGCCCTTTTCAGATAAATGGTTATGAAATATTTTCTCTTATTTAGCAGGTTGCCTTTTCCCTTCCTTGTCAAACTCTGAAGAACAAAATTTCTTAATTTTGAGGAGTCCCATTAATCTATTTGTTCTCTCATTGCTCATGGTTTTGATGCAAAGTTTATGAAACTATGTCCTATTACAAGATCTCATAGATGCTTCCCTACATTCTTTCTAGGAGCTTTATGGTCTTGGCTCTTATATTTAGGTCTTGGATCCATCTTTAGTTAATTTTTGTAAAGGTGGTAAGTTGGTGATCCTCTCTCATTCATTTGGATATGGATATCCAATTTTCCTAGCACCATTTGTTGAAGAGGCCCTTCTAGTCCCAGTTGAGTGGGCTTGGTGCCATGTTGATTATCAGTTGACCATATATGTGAGGATCCATATCATAATTCTCCAATGACCTCCAATGGTCTGTACTTCTACCTATGTGCCAATATCTTGCAGTTTTTTATTAAACATATCAATTTTACTGACACATATTAATAAATATAAAATTCATCCAAAGTGTACAATCAATGGTATTTTGTATAATCACATAGCTTCGTATTTATCACTTCAATCATTATTAGAGCATTTTCATTATTTCAATAACAATAAACAAAAACCCCCAGAAAAACAAGAAAATTCCTCACCACTCAATCTCTCTATGCTTCCCCTTCTGTACATAGCTGCTGTTACTATTTTTGCACAATTATTTATTTGTGTATTACGCCATTTTATTGAGGTATATTCCCATACCATATGATCTATTCAGTGTATAATCAATGGCTTTTAGTGTATTCATAGTGTTGTACATTCATCATCTCAAAAATTTTGGAACAATGGTAAGAAGAAATGAAGTTGTGAAACACGTACAACATTATGTTGTCTGAAGTAAGCCAGATGCAAAAAGACAAATACTGTATGATTGAACTAAATTCATTAAGTGAAATATAAATATATTATGTGAAATATGAATGTGGTTAAAATTGCATATGTAAGACTGGTTTTCTTTGAACCAGAAAAAAATGTAGGTTATTACTACAAAGTGTTAACAGACCAAAAAAAAAAATCTTTTATACTTGTGAAGGAGAGCAGATACAGTGTACTACATATTGTGATTCCCTTTATATAAAATGCAAATATAAGTCTATTGTTAAAGATGAAATTAGATTAGTGCTTATGTAGGGCTGGGGAAGGAATTTTAAGGGGTGTGGAGTCTTTCTTTTTGGAGTAATGAAATTGTACCATGCAGTTGTGATCATTGTAGCTTTGTAGTATACTTTAAAGTCAGGTAGCATGATTCATCCAATTTTGTTTTTTCATTTTCAATAACTATTTTGGCTATTTAAGGCCTCTTGCCCTTTCAAATAAATTTCACAGTTAGCTTTTCCAATTCAGTAAAAAAAATGTTGTAATTTTTATTGGGATTGCATTAAATCTGTAAATCAATTTGATTGGGACAGACACTTAATGATGTTTAGTTTTCCAATCCATGAACATGCAATATTCTTAAATTTATTTATGTCTCTTTTGATTTCCTATAACAATGTTGTTTAGTTTTCTGTGTATAAGTCCTTTACATCTTTAGTTAAGTTTATACCTAAGTATATGATTATTTTGTTATAAATATTATGAATTACAGGCTTTACACTGTTATTACCACTGACACATTTCACCATAATTTGTACATATCATATGATCATCTTATATAACATTACAGTTAAAAATGCATCTCAATGACATTTTTATAACATTCACACACCATGCCACAGTTGCCCCTTGTAGTACTTCATTGTTGGTAATAAGGACAGTTCATTGTTCTTAAAAGGCATTAGACATCAATACAGTTAAGCAGCTGTCATTTCCTAATGGCTATCAAGGGCCAAGACTGGGACAGTGAGTTCTTTTAAAGTGCATGTCCTAGAAACAAACACCATCATTGGTTAAAACATCATCTAAAGAAGTCTGTTTGTGTGCTAAAAACTATTTTCACAACATAACTGAAAATATTATATTAGTTCAGTAAAGGGCTGCTGATACAAAGTACCAGAAAACTTTTGGCTTTTATAAAGGGTATTTATTTTTGGTAAAGGCTTACAGTTACAAGGTCATAAAAAGTCAACTTATCAAAGTTGCATGATGGTTGCCAATCTCTGGCTGGTCTCTGCCTTCCCTGCTGGACTTCCTCTTCCTCTTGAGGCTCTGCTTCTTTCCAATTTCAACTGCAGGCTGGCATAGGGCTTGTCTCTCAGGGCTTCCTATATCAGTCTCAGCTCTCTTCCCAAGATCAGCTGTAAACGCTCAGGCAAAATGGTTCATTTCTCCCCAGGGATTTCACTGTTTGTGTTTTCTCCTTTTTGTCACATGGCAAAATAAAAAATGAAGGTATTCTCTCTTCCATGTGTCTTCTTGAGTGATTGTCCATTTAGATCAGATGCAGCAAGAGGGCAGAGCCTCAACCTGAGTCATACTGTACTGAGTCATGCCGTAATGACCTGGTTGAATCAAAATGCTCTAATCTTAACAGATAATATAATCAAAGGCACCTTGGCTAAATTTAATTCAATCAAAGAGTATCAAACCCAGAGGAATAGATTAGTTTATAAGTATTGCCGGTCAGGAACTGGGTCCGTGAAAATGGTGCCGCGGATGAGAAAGAATAAGACAAAGAGAAGAAAAAACTGGGATCAGGGGACTCTCTGTCTGAAATGGCGAGAAGATAGCCCAGCCACACCATAGAGCCTGGCTTTTATTTGGTTTTTGACCAATCAAAATACATATGTGCATATCCAAAGTCAATAGATAAGTGACAGCTTACATTTTACTAAAACCAGCAAGTCTTGAAAGGTTTACATTACTGCATGTAGCAGATGTTGTAAATCTTATCTAACATACAAAATACTCAATAGAATCTCAGGATGTTTCCCCACCCAGCTACTATAAGATCCTATCTCATTTTCTTGATACTAGGCCCTTATCTCCTGTATTCCAGGGTGTCTCCTACATTCCAAAGTGATCTGCTTACTGTCAGTAGTCATGGCCTTTGATTGAAACTCCATCATATAAGTATAATCTTTCTCTTTTTGAGAGTCATAAAATTATCTCAAAGTGCTACAGCTAATCAACTATTTTTATATGAATACTTTGTCTTCTCATTTTCATGTTTATATCTGAGTTCTCTGAAACATTTTCAAATTACTCTCTCTTTAATGTGTGCTCCATCTCATCCATTTAAGATCATCACCTAAATTGACATTAAGATGGTGGTGAAAAATTCACCAGGGAAACGATTTACTCATCAGGAGTGTTCAGCCACTCAGCAGTGTTCTAGTGCCACAATAGACAGAGCTGTACTTGATGAGAACACTCAGGAAGCTCCATGCTATGTAATTTGAGGGAAAGCAGAGAATCTTTCTAAACTGTGCACATAATTAACAATGATACCAACTCTATATGTTGAAGAGGAATAGTGAATGATGGTCACTTCCATGTCATCTGTTTGCTGGAAAGTAATTTGTGTCAGTAGATTGGAAATATAAACCTGGGATCCCGAAATGTTCATGAGGATGGCATGGGAAATGCTTACGTATCACTGGGGTGTGTATGTATAAGTCGATACTGCTGACTTGACAAAATGTTTGGTATTATATCAATCAGAAACAAAAAACAGGTCAAAATGCAGTAACCAGATATATTGTCTTGGAGTTCAGAGCAACACAGATTATTATTTTTTTAAACAATTTATTGAAGTATAACATTCATACATGAATGTACATAAACTATAAGTGTTCAGCAAACATTGTGAACTTGAAAAACAAACATGCATAATATCATAAAGGGCTCCCACACATCACTCCCCCACAAACACCCCACATTGCTGTGAAACATTTGTTAACATATCATGAAAGAGCAAAATTTTTAAGGATTTATTTATTTGCTTTTATCCATTTTTGCCTCCGCCCCCGTTTTTGCTGTTTCTGTGTCCATTTGCTGGGTGACTCTGTGTCCACTTCCTACCCTATCTTCTCATCCTTCTCCTCCTGTCTTCACTGGACTTCAATCCGTGGAGCCTCTGATGTAGAAGAGAGCCATCCTGTCACCTGCACCACCTTAGTTCCTGGTTTTTCGGTGCATCTCATCTTTGCTTTCCCTTGTGTCAGTCTCCTGTTACATCATAATGTTGCTGCGTGGCTCACGGGGCCTGGCAGCACACCTACTCATGGGGCCTGGTGGCTCACCCACTAGCGGGGTCTGGCAGCACACCTGCGCATGGGGCATGATGACTCATCCACTCGCACAACCTGGTGGCCCATCCATGTGCAGGGCCTGTCTGTGCACCTGCACACAGGGCCTCGTGGCCCATGTGCTTTCTATATTTTTATTTTTTTCTTTTTACTGGGAGGTCCCAGGGAACAAACCCAGGCCTCTCCATATGGGAGACAGACGCCCAACCATTTAAGCCACATCTGTTCCACTGTTATATCTCTTAAGGTTGACCAAAGATACCTAGAGTTACAGTCATTTCCTATACAGGATGGTCATATAATAAATCAGGCTTAGTTTATCACCAGTATTCCAAAAACAAGACCTAGGGAGAAAAACTAGGTCTGGGGACACATGCATGGTTTCTAATATAGCAAATGTTTAGCCTACCCTGATTATCACAAAATCAGGACAGTGAGAATATTTGCACAACACAAATTATTTAATACTTATGACACACATCCCTTTTGTTTTGACTGTGGCTTTTCTCCATGCCATACACCTTCTATACCCAATCTGTTGGAGCTCCCTGTTTATGGGATGGTATTGTTTTCATGCTAGAATGAATATATAACCTAAACAAGTACAGATATAATAGGTCTTAAATCTACACTTCTAAGTTTTACTCACATTTCATTGTCCAAAGAATGTCAACTGGCCAAGTTTGTTGTTAATGAATTGGGACACTAACACCCTTATTAGAAGGATATGGCAGAGAGGGGAACTTCAGAACAGGCAGGTGATGTTCTGAATAATTTCATTAACAAGAATTTAAGTATTATATTTGGGCATTCATGCTATGACCTTGCATTTCTAATCAGGAGTGATATTACCTGTAAGGTGGAAGACAAGATGAAGAAAAGAGAGAGGAACAGAGTAACTTCTAGGATTCTGGGGTATTTACATTAAGTTAAAATGTATAATTATGGGTTAGGCCATAAATGTGATTTGGATATGGTAGATTCTTCTGCTGCAATTAATACTATACTTTTGCAATTAATACTATTCATTTGGTATATAAAGCTTTGTTCAACAAATACACAAATATCCATCGATCTTTGTTTCCTTGAGATTACTGTCAGTTGAGTTATATTTGGCCATGATTTCTCAAATACATTGATTCTAAATACATGAAAGTTTGTTATCACAAAAGTACAACTTTCCTCTAGTTAAAAAATCATACAAAACAGGGAAGTAGGTGTGGCTTAAGCAGTTAGGTGCCTTCCTAACACATGGGAGGTCCTGGGTTCAGTTCCCAGTGCCTCCTAATGAAAATGAGCAAGACAGTGAGATGATGCTCTGAGTTGACACAACAAGATGACACAACAAGATGACAGAAGGAGGGAACACAATGAGAGACACAACAAGCAAGGAGCAGATGTGATTCAAGCAATTGGACACCTCCCTCCCACATAGGAAGGCCTGGCTTTGGTTCTTCATGCCTCCCATAAAAGAAGAAAAGCAGACACAGAGAGCACACAATGAACAAATACAGAGAGCAGCCAGCAAGTGCAAACAATGAGGGGTGAGAAATAAATAAGTAAAATGGATCTTTAAAAAAAAAAGTCATACAAAAAATCATGAATGTAATTCACCTCTTCAGTAAATACAATTTCTAAGTCAAATATGTATTTTGGTATTTACTCCTAGAAAAACTTCATTCTATCCAATAAAATAATGTTATTTATAGCATTCTCCCTTGTCATATTTCTCTACAGCATTATTTATCCTTTTGGAAGAAAAAAATATCTCCTTTTAAAAATCTACATCTTAAATTCAACAATTTCTTTCTGCTTTCCTTGAAGATTTTTGGTCATGAAGAAAATAAAATTATTTCTATTTTAATTATCATTTTCACAAATACAATTTATATTAAAATTATATGAATTTACATGATTTGATTGTAGAAATAAACAGAGACCAGTGAAACAGAAAAATGGTCACAGCTACTGACCTGCTCATACAGACATAAGTAGTGTGTGAGAGTAGGGTAGTAATAATATATACTTTTCAGTAAATAGTGCTTGGATAGAATAAAATTTTCACACATCTCTCAACATACAAAAGTAATGTAGATAAAAGGAAACAACATGAAAGTCAACATTATAATAGCTTTAGATGCTTACAAAGGAGCATGTTCTCATGACCTCAGAGTAGAAAAACATTTCTTACACAAGATATAAAACACATCCTTGCAGTATTTGGCTTAGGCTATGTTATACTTGAGTGAATCCTCAATACATCAACGTAGATGTACTTATCACTGAGGATTCATGTCCATTATGTATTCACTACAACTCTTGACTCTGTACCCAAATAGACAGAGCAACAACTCAAATGTCAAATAGAAAGCAGACTATAGCAAACTTAATCCATTTCTTACATTCTCACTCTTTCCTTCCTTTGTCATTTCTCTTATCTCTGCCTATTACAAGCTTATGTCAATGCAGTACTAGACCATTAATCTCTTATAAAGAGGAAGATTAAATATTAAGATTAATAAAAACTATCTAAGGATACTCTATTAAAAATAAAGATGTACATAGGCAACACTCAAGAAGCATGAATTTTTAGCCACAAACAGATGTTTGTTGTTGTTCATCATTGAAATTGGTGGTCACAAATTGGTGCAACATTTAAAGTCAGAAAAGTGGTTACCTATAACAAAAGGGGAAATAAGGTTACTGCTAAAAATTCTATTTTCTCCCTTAAAATTGGCTCAACCCATCTATTTACATTTACTAGATTATAGCTTTATATTCTGTATGATGTAGGATAAATGTGCATCACTGCTATGCTTCTGGAACAAGGTCTTGCTTCTTAACTGTTCAGTATTTGAGAAGATGCCTATGAGCTTTTAGCCCTACTGAGGACTTAATACCCATTCATAGCACAAATAGTGACTAAAGGGCCATAGAACACCAGTTTATTTTGGTTTATACCTCTGACAAATTTATACCCTAGGTTCTAGAAGGATGTGTGGGGTCCTATTTCTAACCTGGAACATAAAGATCAACTAAAGCTGAATCCATGACTTTAATATGTTACTGTAGGGAAGAAATGGAAAATAAGTACTTCAGGACAAGCATAAAGGCTTGGAGATCTCATCACTAAGATCAGAGTAGTTCTGACGATCAAATGACTGATATTCTACCACACTCCCCCTGTTTTCTTATCCATTCACCATATATATATATATATATATATATAT
>JAQZBX010096317.1:0-11814 GCA_029593785.1 Cabassous unicinctus
TATAAGGGATACCCAATAAGATTAAGTACTGATTTCTCATCAGAAACCATGGAGGCAAGAAGACAGTGGTATGATATATTTAAGATACTGCAAGAGAAAAACTGCCAACCAAGACTCTTATATCTGGCAAGACTGTCTTTCAAAAAATGAGGGTGAGTTTAGAATATTCACCGATAAATAGAAACTGAGATAGTTTATAACAAAAAGACTGGCTTTGCAGGAAATACTAAAGGGAGTGTTACAGCATGAAAATAAAAGACAGGAGAGAGAGGCTTGGAAGAGAGTATAGATATGAAGATTGTATCAGTAATGGTAACTAAAAGTGTCAAAAGAGTGGTGAAAATAAAATATAACAGATAAAACCCAAGTCAAAATGGGTGAAATAAGAACTGCCTTTACAGTAATAACATTGAGTGTTAATGTGTTAAAAACCCCAATCAAAAGACAAACTAGCAAAATGAATAAGAAAATATGAGCCATCTATATATTGAATGAAATAAGCATTAAGAGCAAAACTGTTATTACAGATAAGGAAGGACACTGTATATTAATAAAAGAAGCAATTCACCAAGAAGAAATAACAATGTATATGCACCTAACCAGGATGCCCCAAGATAATGAGGCAAACATTGGCAAAACTGAAGTGAGAAATAGTTGTCTCTACAATAATAGTTGGAGACTTCAATACACCACTCTCAACATTGGATGAAACATCTGGGCAGAGGATCAATAAAGAAACAGCTTGAATAATATGATAAATGGACTAAAACTAATAGACATATACAGAACATGGCACCCCCAAACAGCAGGATATACATTCTTTTCAAGTGCTTATGGATTTTTCTCCAGGATAGACCATATGTTGGGTCACAAATCAGATCTCAATAATTTCAACATGATCAAAATTATACAAAGCACTTTCTCCAATCATAATGGAATAAAGTTGGAAATCAATAAGAGGTGGAAAAAGGGAAAATTCACAAATATATGGAGATTTTAAACAACACAATCTAAAATAATCAGTGGATCAAAGAATAAATTTTGAGAGAAAGCAATACATATCTTGAGACAAATTAAAATGAGAACACAACATATCAGAACCTATGGGATGCAGCGAAGGCAGTGCTGAGAGGGAACTTTATAGCCCTCAATGCTTACATTTAAAAAGAAGAGGGGGCATATGTGTCTCAAGCAGTTGAGCACCCTCCTCCCACATGGGAGGTCCTGGGTTCAGTTCCTGGTGCCTTCTGACAAAGCAAAAACAAACAGCAAGCAAAACAAACAAAAAGGCCTACTCAGGGAAACTGATGTGCCTCAGTGGTTGGGTGCCGTCTTCCCACATATGAGGTCTTGGGTTCAATCCCTGGCCCCTTGTACCTAAAAAAAAAAACAAAACAAAGAAGAAGAAGAAAGCTAAAATCAATGACTTAAGTACACAGCTGGAGGAACTAGGAAAAGAAAAGCAAACTAATCCCAAAGCAAGTAGGAGGAGTGAAATAACAAAGATCAGAGCATAAATAAATAAAATTGAGAACAAAAAACAACAGAGAGAATTAAAAAAAAAACCAGAAGTTGGTTCTTCAAGAAGATTAACAAAATCAACAAACCCTTAGCTACACTGACAAAGAAAAAAAGAGAGAAGATGCAAATAAGTGAAATAAAATGAAAATGGGGACATTACTACTGACCCCACAGAAATGAAAGAGATCTTAAGAGGATACTATGAACAACTGTATGCCAAAAAACTAGACAATGTAGATGAAATGGAAAAATTCCTAGAAATGTACAAATGACCTACACTGACCCTGGAAGAAATAGAAGAACTCAACAAACCAATCACAAGTAAAGAGATTAAAACAGCTCCCCAAAATGAAAAGCCCAGGACCAGATGATTTCATAGGTGAGTTCTACCAAGCATTCAAAGAAGATTTAATACCAATCTTGTGCAAGCTCTTCCAACAACTTGAACAAGAAGGAACACTACCAAACTCATTCTATGAATCCAATATCACCCTAATACCAAAGCCTGATAAAGATATTGCAAAAAAAGAAAATTACAGACCCATTTCTCTAATGAATACAGATGCAAAAATCCTCAACAAAATACTTGCTAATTGAATCCAACAACACATTAAGAGAATTATTCATCATGATCAAATGGGTTTTATACCAAGCATGCAAGGGTGGTTCAACATATGAAAATCAGTCAATGTAATACACCACATTAATAAATCAAAGAAGAAAAATAATATGATCTTACCAATTGACACAAAAAAAGGCATTTGGCAAAATACAGCATCCTTTCTTGATAAAAATACTACAAAAGATAGGAATTGAAGGAAAATTTCTCAACATGATAAAGTCCATATATGAAAAACCCACAGCTAATATTGTACTCAATGGTGAAAGACTGAAAGCTTTCCTGTTGAGATCAGGAATAAGACACGGATGCCCACTGTCACCACTGTTGTTTTAGAGATTCTAGCTAGAGCAATCAGGCAAGAAAAGAAATAAAAAGCATCCAAATCAGAAAGGAAGATGTAAAACTTTTGCTATTTGCAGATGATATGATCCGATATCTAGAAAGTCCTGAAAAAACTACAACAAAGCTGCTAGAGCTAATAAACGATTTCAGTAGAGTGTCAGGATACAAAATCAATACACAAAAATCAGTGGTGTTACTATACAATCGTAATGTGCAATCTGAGGAGGAAGTAAGGAAAAATAGCAACTAACAGAACTAAATACTTAGGAATAAACTTGAACAAGGGTGTAGAGCATTTGCATTCAGAAAACTACAATGCATTGCTAAAAGAAATTTTAAAAGACCTAAATAATTGGAAGAACATTCCATGCTCATGGATTGGAAGACTAGATATCATTAAGATGTCAATTCTACCCAAATTAATATACAGATTCAATGCAATCCCAATAAAAATTCCACCAGCATTTTTTAAACAAATGGAAAACACAATTATCAAATTTATTTGGAAGGGTAAGGGGCCCGGAATAGCCAGAAACACCTTAAAAAGGAAAGGTGAAGTTCGAGGACTCTCACTTCCAGATTTAAATCATATTACCTAGCTACACTGGTAAAAACAACATGGTACTGGCAAAAAGATAGACATATAGACCAATAGAACCAAACTGATGGTTCAGAAACTGATACTCACATCTATGGTCAAGTGATTTTTCACAAGCCTGTCAAACCCACCCAGCTGGGGCAGAACAGTCTATTCAACAAATGGTGCTGGGAGAACTGGATATCCATATCCAAAAGAAAGAAAGAGGACCCCTATCTCACACCTTATGCCAAAATTAACTCAAAATAGATCAAAGACCTAAATATAAAGGCAAGAACCATAAAGCTCCTAGAAGAAAATGTAGGAAAACATCTTCAAGACCTGGTAGTAGGTGATGCATTCTTAAACCTTACACCAAAAGCACAAGCAGTGAAAGAAAACATGAATAAATGGGACCTCCTCAAATTTAAACACTTTTATGATTCAAAGGACTTCATCAAGAAGGTGAAAAGGCAGCCCACTCAATGGGAGAAAGTACTTGGAAACCACATATCCATAAGGGTTAGAATTCCCTTCTATATAAAGAGATCAGACAACTCAACAATAAAAGAGCAAGCAATCCAATTTTAAAAATGGGCAAAAGATTGAAATAGACATTTCTCCAAAGAAAAAATAAAAATGGCCAAAAGCACATGAAAAAATGTTCTATTTCACTAGCTATTAGGGAAATGCAAATAAAAATGACAATGGGATATCATCTCATACCGCATAGAATGGCTATTATTAAAAAAACAGAAAAGAATAAGTGCTGGAGAGGATGTGGAAAAATTGGAACACTCCTTCACTGTTGGTGGGATTGTAAAATGGTGCAGCCCTGTGGAAGACAGTTTAGCGGTTCCTCAGGAAGCTAAGTATAGAACTACCATATGATCCAGCAATTCCTCTACTAGGAATATATCCAGAAGAACTAAAAACTGTGAGATAAACAGACTTCTGTGCACTGATGTTCATAGCAGTGTTATTCACAATTGCCCAAATATGGAAACAACCCAAGTGTCCGTCAACCAATGAATGGATAAACAAAATGTGGTATATACATACAATGGAATACTATGCTGCAGTAGGAAGAAATGAAATTGGGACACATATGATAACATGAATGAATCTTGAAGACATTATGCTAAGTGAAGTAAGCCAGACACAAAAGAACAAATATTGCATGGTCTCATTAATCTGGACTAAATACAAAGAATAAACACATGGAGTTAAAGCCTAGAGCATAGGTTATTAGGAGATAAGAGAAGAGTTGAGAAGAACTACTGATGCTTAATGTATGGAGAAGTTTTAATTAACTTTATTATAAAAGTGTGGAAATGAGTAGAGTTGATGGTAACACATTATAGTGAGTAGCAGCTGGTTTATAAGTGGGATTGTGGCTGAAAAGGGTAGTCTAAGGATGTAAATGTCAATTGAAAGAAAGCTAGAGAATTATCTAGAGACTGAATAACACAGTGAACCCCGAGGTGGATGAGAATTGTGGTTGGTGATACAGATGCAAGAGTGTCCTTCTGTGAGCTAGAGTGGATGTACATCACTATTCCAGGGTTTTGGGAATTTAGAGAAGCATGGGAAAAATACAATTGGTGTGACCTATGGACTACGGTTAACAGCAATACTGTAATATTCTTGCAACAAGGCCAAAGATGTACTGTGTTGATAATGGGGGCAGAGGGTATGGAAAAAGTGTGCCAAATGTATGCTATGGACCATGGTTGGTGGTAATAGTTTAATGATATTATCTCATAAGCTGTAACAAATGTTCCACCACAGTGTGGTGTGTTGGTGAAGGGGTGTTGTATGGGAATTCTATACATGTACATGATTGTTTTATAAGTTCACAACCTCTGTAATAAAAATATATTTTAAAACAATAGGGTGGGTTTGGGGAAAAATACACCAAATGTAACTATATAGTTAGTTGTAATATTTTGATGATGCTCTTGCATAGTTTGCAACAAATGTTTCACAACAATGCAAGTTGTTGGTGGAGGGATGATGTATGGGACCCCTGTATGATGTTATGCATGTTTATGTTGTAAGTTCACAACTTTTACTAACACTTATTGTTTTTGTATATTCATGTATGAATGCTATACTTCAATAAAAATATATAAAAAAATAGATATATATTTTTAGGACATACCAGGGTTTGAATCCAGGACCTCGCACATGTGAAGCAGGCACTCAACCACTACTACACTCATTTCCAAGAATTGGGTCTTAATCCTATTACTGAAGACATTTTAGGGAAGGCCACAGAGAGAGAAAGCCAGAGGGAGCAATCAGAAGCTTAAAGTCAGTGGAACCTGGAAGAGAAGGGAGAAGCCAGGAGGAAGCTGCCATGTGCATTGCCATGTGACAGAAGAGCCAAGGAGCAAAGATCACCAACAGCTAGCCCCAGAATGCCAGAGTCTTCTGGGAAAAAGCAGAGCCTTGATCATGCCTTGATTTTAGACTTCTAGTGTCAAAACTGTGAACTAATAAATTCCCATTGTTGAAGCCATCCCATTGCATGGTATTTGGTTTGGCAGCTGGGAAACTAAAACAGTGTCCCTGCAAAATGACACTGTAGAGACTGAGGCTTTTCCTAGCTCTCTGCCTCACCACCCTTAGCATAATGGTGGTGGCCCTTGTTCCTGGTTGCCTTATGGTCCTTAAATGGCTGCTACACCTCCAACATCACATTTGCATTCCAGGCAGGAAGGAGACAGAAGAACAAAGGAGCAAAGAGTGAGAATAAAATGGTAACATCTTGCAAAACCATAGTACAATATCACAACCCAGATACTGAAATTGATGCACTCAAGATACATAAGATTTCCATTACCACAAGGATGCCCTTTTATAGTCACACCAATTTCCCCCCTGCCTGCACCTCCTTCTTAACCCCTGACAACCACCAATTTGTTCTTTTCTATACTTTTGTCATTTCAAGAATGTTATATAAGTGGAATCATACAGTACACAATCTTTTGGGTTGACTTTTTTCAGTGTAATTCTCTGAAGATTCAACCATGCTATTGTGTGTGTGAACAGTTCATTCTTTTTCATTTCTGAGTAGTGTTCCATGATGTGGATGTAACACAGTTTAAGCATTCACCCATTGGAAGACATCTAGATTGTTTTCTGTTTTGACTATTACAAATAAAGCTGCTATAAACATTTGTGTACAGGCTTTCATGTGAACATAGGTTTCAGTTCATTAGGATAAATGCCCAGGGGTTCAATTGCTGGGTCATATGATAGTCACATATTTAGTTTTCAAAGAAACTGCCAAACTATTTTCCAGAGTGGCTGAATAATTTTCCATTCCCCCCTCCACAGCAATTGTATGAGTGATCCAATTTCTCTCCAACTTCACCAGCATTTATTATTATTATTAAATTAATATTTTTAACTTTAGTCATTCTGGTAAATATGTAGTGAGATCTCATTGTAATTTTAATTTGTATACCTTAAAGATTAATAATGTTGAACATCTTTATATGTGCTTATTTGCTATCTGTATATCCTCTTCAGTGAAATGTCTCTTCATGTCTTTTGCCCATTTTCTGATTGCATTGTTTGATTTTTCACTGTGAGTTTTGAGAAGTCTTTATATAGGCTAGATACTAGTTCTTTGTTGGATATGTGATTGGCATACATTTTATCCCAGTCTGTAGTTTGTCTTCTTATTTTCTTAAGAGGGTCTTTTACAGAGCAAAAGTTTTTAGGTTTGATGAAGTCCAATTTACCACACAATCTTGATTACTGTACCTACATCATAGGTCTCAAGACTTATTGTGGTAAATCAGGTAGACTTTTTGTTGCCAACTTACTCTTCTTTTTCAAAATTGTTTTACTATTGTGGTTCCTTTGCCTTTCTATATACATTTTATAATAATCTTGTCTATATCTACAAAAAATTTTCTGAAATTTTGATAGGAATTGTATTAAACCTGTGTATCAATTTGGGGTTGACATCTTTACTATATTGTACTAATTGATATCTTTATTACATCTTCCAATCCATGTACACAATATTTCTCGACATTTACTTACATCTTCTTTGATTTCTATTATCAGCATTTTATAATTTTCAGCACACAAGTCTTGTATATGTTTTATTATATTTGCCTACATACTTCATTTTTGAGCACTTGTAAATGATATTGCATTTTAAATTTCAATGCCTGTATGTTCATTGTAAGTATATAGAAATGCAACAGATTTTTTTGTATGTTTATTTTGTATCCCATGACCTTGCTGAATTCATTTATTAGTTCTAGGAGTGTTTTTTCCTTAAATTCGTTTGAATTTACTATGTAGATAATGATGTCATCCTCATTTAGTAACGATTTTATTTCTTACTTTTGAGCTGTATGCATTTTATTTCCTGTTCTTGCCTTATTGCACTGGCTAGAGCTTCTAGCACTATATTGAATAACAGTGGCAAGAGTGGACATCCTTGCTTTGTCTCCAATTTTAGGGGGAAATCATTCAATCTTTTACCGTTACTTATAATGTTAGCCATAGGTTTGTTGTTGTCATTGTTGTTGTAGATACTTCTTATCAAGTTGAAGAAGTTCCCCTCTATTTTTATATTTCTGAAAGGTTTTTTTTCATGAATGGGTGTTGAATGTTGTTAAACGTTTCTTCTGCATTACTCGATATGACCATGTGAGTTTTCTTATAGTCGTTTAATATGGTGGATTTCATTAACTTTCAAATATTGAATGAGACTTGCATGCCTGGGGTAAACCCCACTTAACTGTTGTGCATCATTCTTTCAAATATTGCCGAATTCTATTTGTTAATATTTTGTTAAGGATTTTTGCACCTGTATTCATGAGAGATATTGGTCTATAGTTTCCTTTTTTTGGTATTGTCTGGTTTGGGTATCAAGGCAATAGTAGCTTCATGATATGAATTGAGAAGTGTTCTCTCCCCTTCTATTTACTGTAAAAGGTTGCATAGATTTTATGTTAATTTTTCTTTAAATATTTGGAGGGATTCTCCAGTGAGACCATGTGGGCCTGGAGATGGAGGGGGAGAGTTTAAATTAGTAGTTTAATTTCCTTAATAGTATAGGACATTTCAAATCTATATCGATGCTACCATCAGAGTAAATTCACCAACATGTTCAAGTGACTAAAATCAGCAAAAAATTACAAGCCATACTAGGAAACAGGAAGAGATGGCCCTGACAAAAGAAAAAAACAAATATCCTGATGAGATGAGGATTTAAGACAACTAATCAGTGATAATCACACAAATCTCCTAAGTCAGTTAAAAGAATTGAAGGAAAATATGACTAAAGAGATAAAGGGTATTAAGAAGACACTGGGTGACATAAAGAACAATTTGAAAGCCTGCAAAGAAAACTAACAGAGCTTATAGGATTGAAAGACACAATGGACAAGATTAAAAACACATTAGAGACACATAAGAGCAGATTTGAATTGCTCTAAGACAGAATTAATGATATCCAGAACAGAACATCTGAACTGGAATAGACAAGAGAACGGAAAGAGAAAAGAATGGAAAAAATGGAACAGGGTCTAAGAGCAATGATTGACAATGTGAAATGCACAAAGATACACATTATCAGTGTCCCAGAAGGAGAAGAGAATGGAAAAGGGGCAGAAAGAATATTTGAGGCAATAATGACCAAAAACTTCCCAATCCTTATTGAAGGCATAAATAGCAATATCCAAGAAGGACAATGCATCCCAAACAGAATAAATCCAGATACACCTACTCCAAGACACCTAGTATTCAGAATGAAAAATATCAGAGATAAAGAGAGAATTCTGAAAGCAGCAAGAGAAAAGCAATGCATCACATAGAAGGGAACCTCAATAAGATTAAGTGCTGACCTCTCATCAGAAACCATGGAGGCAAGAAGAAAGTGGTATGATGTATTTAAGGTGCTGAAAGAAAAAAACTGCCAGCCAAGAATTCTGTATTCAGCAAAACTGTCTTTCAAAAATTGTTCACAGACAAACAAATACTGAGAGAGTATGTTACCAAAAGACCAGAATTACAAGAGATATTAAAGGGAGTGCTGCAACCTGAAAGGAAAAAACAAGGATGAGAGACTTGAAGAAGAGTGTAGAAATGAAGATTATTAGGAAGGGTAAATTAAAGGGTAAAAAGACAATACTAAAATATGACACTGGAAAGCCAAAGGATAAAATGGACAGAGTAAGTAATGCCTTTACAGTAATAACATTGAGTGTTAATGGATTGAACTCCCCAATCAAAAGACACAGACTGACAGAATGGATAAAACATACGAGTCATCCATATGCTGTCTAAAAGAGACTCACCTCAGATATAAGGACATAACCAGGTTGAAAGTGAAAGCGTGGAAAAAGATATTCCACACAAATAGTAACCAAAAAAAGAACTGTCATGGTGATACGAACATTAGATAAAATAGATTTTAAATTCAAAACTGTTATAAGGGATGTAATTAATAAAAGGGACAATTCACCAAGAAGAAATAACTATAGTAAATATTTATGCATCTAATCTGGGTGCCCCAAGATACATGAGGCACACAATAGCAAAACTGAAGGGAGAAGTAGACATCTCTACAATAATAGTTGGAAACTTCAGTACATAACTCTCACTTTGGATAGAACATCTGTACAGAGGATAAATAAGGAAACAGAGCTTGAATAATATGATAAATAAACTAGTCTTAATAGACATTTATAGAGCATTATACCTCATAACTGCAGGATATACATTCTTTCACAAGTGCTCATGGATCCTTATCCAGGAGACACCATATATTGGGTAACAAGACAGGTCTCAGTAAATTTTAAAAGATTGAAATGATATAACACACTTTCTCTGATCATAATGGAATGAAGCTAGAAATCAATAATGAGTGGAAGAGTGGAAATTTCATAAAAATATGGAGAATAGACAACACACTAAAATAATCAGTGGGTCAAAGAAGAAATTGCAAGAGATTTCAGTAAATATCTTGAGAGAAATGAAAATGAAAACTTAACATATCAAAACCTATTGGACATCTCAAAGGCAGTGCTAAGAAGGAAATTTATAGCCCTCAATGATTATATTAAAAAGAAGAAAGAGCTCAAGCTGAAGATCTAACTGCACACATGGAAGAACTAGAAAAAAAACAGCAAATTAATCTCAAACCAAGCTGAAGGAAAGAAATAGTAAATATCAGAGCACAAATAAATGAAATTGAGAAAAAAAAAAACAATAGAGAGAATCAACAAAGTCAAAAGTTGTTTCTTTGAGAAGATCAGCAAAATCGAAAAACCTTTAGCTAGACTGACAAAGAAAACAAGAAAGCAGACTCAAATAAATAAAATCAGAAACGAGAGGGCGGACATTACCACTGACCCACAGAAATAAGAGAAATCGTAAGAGGATGCTATGAACAGCTGTATGCCCAAAAACCAGACAATGTGAAGAGATGGACAAATTCCTAGAAACACACGAACCACCCTGACTGACCCTAGAAGAAATACAAGACCTCAACAAACCAATCACAAGTAAAGAGATTGAAACAGTCATCAAACAGCTCCCCAAAATGAAAAGCCCAGGACCAGACGATTTCATTGGTGAGTTCTACCAAGCATTCAGAGACAATCTAATACCAATCTTGCTCAAGCTCTTCCAAAAAATTGAACAGGAAAGAATGCCACCAAACTCATTTTATGAAGCCAACATCACCCTAATACCAAAACCAGATAAAGATACTACAAAAGAAGAAAGTTACAGACCAATATCTTTAATGAATATAGATGCAAAAATCCTAACAAAATACTGCAATCTGAATCCAAAGCACATTAAAAGAATTATACACCACGATCAAGTGGGCTTTATTCCAGGTATGCAAGAGTGGTTTAACACAAGAAAATCAGTTAGTGTAATAAACCACATTAATAAATTGAAAAAAAAAATCACATGTTCCTCTCTATTGATGCAGAAAACACCTTTGACAAAATATAGCACCGTGGGCGCCGGCGTTTAAGCATGGGCCTGGGCCGTTTAAACAACCTTCCTCCCACCCGCATCCGCCCATCTACCCCGACCCCAGACCTGGCCCACTCCCGCTGTGTCCCTCCCAGAGACTCCGCTGGGCATGCGGGTGGCACCTGGTGCAGCTCAAGCCCGGGATTGCCAGCTCCCGCAGGTGCTGAAGAGAGGGAGCTTCCCGGCTTCTGGCCCCCATGGAGGAGCGGAGGCTCAATGCGGTTCAAGAATCCCCCCTCAGTTGGAGGTGGAGTGGACATCACCATCCCAGACTTCTCAGGATTGGGGGAAGAACTATGGACTAGAGTGGACTTACTGGTATTCTACTATAGACATATTGTGATTCAAGCAATGGAAGAAATTACAACATTGATGCGGAGCCATTGGCTACTGGAGGCTCTGGGGGCAGGGAGAGGGAAAAGCAGTTGTAAGACAGGGGCTTTTTCAGGACTTGGGAATTATCCTGAGTGACATTGCAATGACAGATATAAGCCACTTTATATCATCATATAACATGCAGAACTGTGTGGGAGAGACTGTGGTCTACAATGCGAACTATGGTCCATGCTTAATGGCAAAGCCCCAGGATGCTTTTATCAACTGCAATTAATGTGCCACAAAAATGAAGGATGTTTATGTGGGAGGTTGTGGGAGGTGTGGGAGGTGGGGTGTATGGGAATCCCTATATTTTTTGTGTAACCTTTATGCAATCTAAGTATCTTTTGTA
>JAQZBX010096318.1:0-11815 GCA_029593785.1 Cabassous unicinctus
TTTTGGGTCATCTATGTTAGATGCATAAATATTTATTATTGTTATTTCTTCTATGTGAATTGTCCTTTTTATTAAAATATAGTAAGCTTCCTAATTTCTTAAAACAGTTCTGCATTTAAAATCTTTTTATTCCATATTATTATCAATACACCTAATCTTTTTTACTGCTATTACTGTGATGTAGGTTTTCCCAAAATTTCCACTAACTGCCTAATTGTGCCTTGTAGCTAAGATGAGTCTTTGTAGACCACAAACAGATAGCTCATTATTATTATCCATTCTAAACAGTTTATGCCTTTTAATTAGTGATTTTAATCCATTCCCTTTCAGCCTTACTTTTATAAAAACATTACTTTGTCAATTTTATCCCTTGACTTCCTGTTGTCATATATTATTATTGACTGCTGTTTAACCATTTCAGTTTCTCTTATTATGTTCTTCATTTCTACACTTTTCTCAATGGTTCTCTCTCTTGTCTTTTTATTTCAGACTCTAACACACATTATAATATTTCCTGTAGATTCAGTCTTTTGGTAACATACTCTTTCAGCTTTGTTTCTATGTAAAGAATTTAAAATTCCCTTCATTTCTGAAGGACACTTTTCCCAGATAAAGCATCCTTGGCTGGCTGTTTTTCTCTTTTGATATCTCAAATGTAAAATACAACTACATTTTCACCTTCATGCTTTCTGATTAGAGATCAAAACTTAGACTTTTTGGGACTCTCTTGTAAGTATTGCATTGCTATTCTCTTACTGCTCTGAAAATCCTCTCTTTATCTTTGACCTTTGACATTCTGAGTTACAGATGTCTCAGAGTAAATCTTTTTGGATTTGTTCTGTTTGGGTATGTTATCCTTCTTGTACACTGATATTCATGTCTTTCATAAGAGTGGGAAATTTTTCAGTCAGTATTTCCTCAAACATTCTTTCTACACTTTTTCCATTCACTTTTCTTCTTGGACCCCTAAAACACATATGTGTGTGTGCATTTCATGTTGACATTCAAATCCCTGAGACTGTTTTCATTATATTTGCATTGCTTAATCTGTCTGTTCTATCTTTTCAAGTTCAAATGTTCTGTGTTTAAATTCACATATTCATTATTCTAACATTTCAAATCAGTTGTTATATGCCTCTAATGTTTTTATTTTATTTTTTTAAATTTTATATTGATACATATTAATAAAGCACACAATTCATACAAAGTATGTAATCAATAGTACTTGGTATAATGACATAGTTGTGCATTCAACCCTTCAATCATTATTAGAGCATTTTGCATTATTTCAAACATAATAATGACAAACAAACAAGAAATTTACTTACATCTCAAAATCTTGACTTCCCCCTACTGTATATACCTGCTATTTTTGAATATTCTTGCACAATTATGTATTCGCTTATTAAGTAGTTTAATTGAGATATATTCACATACCATATGATTTATCAAAAGTGTGTAGTCAATGGTTTTTAATATAATCATAATGTTGTAAATGCATCATCTCAAAAATTTTAACAATTTCATTTCTCCAAATAGAAAGACTCCACACCCCTTAACATTCCTTCTTCAGCCCTACATATCCACTCATCTAATTTCATCTTTATAAATTTATTTTTATATACATTTTATATAAATGGAATCATATAATATGTAGTACTCTGTCTGTTCTCCTTCACTTAGTATAATGTATTTTTTCTGATATTAACAGTGTGTAGTAGTAACCTACTTTTGTTCTGCTTCAAGAAAATGGTCCTATACATGCAGGTTTACCCATATTCATACTTCACATAATATATTTATATTTCATATAATATATTTAGTTATTAATAGTACAATCATATTGTATTTGTCCTTTTCTGTCTGGCTTGCTTCACTCAAAATAATGTTTTTCAGGTTCATCCATATCGTCATATGTTTCACAACTTCATTATTTCTTACAGCTGCATAATATTCCATCATGTGCATACTCCACAACTTTTTTATTTCTTCATGAGTTGATAGACATCTGGGTTGTTTCCAAATTTTAGCTATGATGAATAATGTTGCTATAAGCACCAGTGTGTAGGTGACTGTTGTGCCACTGCTTTAAGTTATTCTGGGTATATACCTAGATGTTTTATTGCCAGGTCCCATAGCAAGAATATATTGAAATTCCTAAGGAACTGCCCAACCGTCCTCCATAGTGGTTCTACCATTTTATATTCCCACCATCAGTGAATAAGCATTTCTATCTCTCCACTTCCTCTACAACATTTACAGGTTTCTGACTTTTTAATAGTAACCAGTTTATTTGGTGTAAAATGACAGAAAAAATTCAGCTGGGACACAGGGAATAAAATGACAACATGAAATACATGAACGTACACAGGATAGACATCCTAAAGGGAGAAAAAAAGGAAAGGTGTCAGAAGGATATTGGAAGAAATAAAAGCTGAAAATTTCCTAACTCTTTTGAAAGACATGGACATAGATGTCCAGGAAGCAGAATGCACACCAAGCAGTATAAACCCTAACAGGCATACACGAAGATATATATTCATCAAATTGTCCAATACTCAAGACAAAGAATAATGAAAGCAGCAAGAGGAAAGACATCCATCACATACAAGGGGCTCAATAACATTAAGCCATGATTTCTCATCAGAAGCCATGGAGGCAACAAGGCAGTGGTATGACATAATTAAGGTTCTAAAAATGACATCAACAACAATAACAACAAAACAAAACAAAAAACCTGTTATCCAAGTATCTGTATCCAGCAACACTGACATTCCAAAAAGAGGGAGAATTTAAAATATTCACAGGTAAACAGAAATTAAGAGAATTTACAATAAGAAACCTGCCCTTAAAGTAATAATAAAAGGATTTGTGCAAGTTGAAAGGGAAAATAAAACAGGAATAAGAGGGTTGGAGGAGTGTGGAGAAAGGAATAGTAAGAATAACTAAAAAGATAAAAAGAGAAATATAAACAAAACATGACATATATTAAGCTAAAGACAATATGGCTAATGTAATTAAAGCCTTGACAGTAATTGCATTGAAAGTTAATGGATTAAACACCCAATCAATAGACACAGATTGGCAAAATGGATAAGGAAATATGACATGAGGCAAACTTTGGAAGACTTAAGTGGAGAAATAGATGACTCTACATTTATAGTGGTGGAATACACAATTATCACAAGTTAGAGCATCTCAGCAGAGGGTCAATAAGGAAACAGAGTCCTTGAAAAACGTTAGAGGATCTAGAGGTAATAGACATATACAGAACATTATGCCCAACTAGAGTGAGATATACCTTCTACTCAAGCACACATGGATCATTCTCCAGGATAGACTACATGCCGAGCCATAGAACAATTCTCAAGGAGTTCAGAAATATTGAAATTATTCAAAGTAATTTCTCTGACCACAATGAAATGAAACTGTAAATGAATAAGGGCAGAAAACCAGAATAAACAAAAACATTCGAAAGTTAAAAAACACAATCATTAGACAACCAGTGGGTCAAGGAGGACATTGAAAAATAAATCAGTTATTAATCAGTTATTAATGAGAACACAACATATGAAAACCTAGGGGATGCAGCAAAAGCAAGTCTGAGACAGAAATTTATAGCCATAAATGCATATATTATAAAAGAAGAAAGTGATAAAAATCAACAACCTAATTGCACACCTGGAGGGACTGGGAAAAGAACAGCAAACTAATCCTAAAGCCAGCTGAAAGAGGGAAAAAGGATTAGAAGAGAATTAATGAAATTCAGATTAAGAAAACACTAGAAAAAATTAACAAAACCAAAAGGTGGTTCTTTGAGAAGATTAATAAAATTGACAAATCATTAGCTAAATATAAAAAGAAAAACGAGAGAAAATTAAAATACATAAAATAAAAATGAGATAAGGGATAGCAAAAGAATAACATACAAGGACACTTTGAAAAACTGGATGCCAACAAAATGTATAAATTAGATGAAATGGAAAAATTTCTGGAAACACACAAGCAGCCCACATTGACAAAAGAGGAAATTAATGAACTCAACAGATAAATCACAAGTAACAAGTTTGAATTAGTCATCAAAAACCTCCCAACTAAGAAGTGCCTTGGACCAGATCATCCCAGAAAGAACTAACACCAATCTTGAATAAACTCTTCCATAAAATAGAAGTGGTGGGAACATTGCCTTAAAAATTCTATGATGGCAACATCACCTTAACAGCAAAGCCACATGAAGATGCAAAAAGTACATAAGAAAAAATTACATACCCATTTCTCTAATGAACAGGGATGCTAAAATACTTAACAAAATATTTGCTAATCATATTCAACAACACATCAAATGAATTATATACCATAACCAAATGGGTTCCATCCCTGGCATGCAAGAATGTTTCAACATAAGAAAATAAATTAATGTAATACACATTAACAGATCGAAAGAAATAATCACATGATCACCATTACTGATGCAGGAAAAGCATTTGACAAAATACAACATCTTTTCTTGAGAAAAACACTTTAAATGATAGGACTAGAAGTAAACATCTTCAAGATGATAAAGGGTATATATGAAAATCCCAAAGCTAACATCATATTCTACGGTGAAAAAATAAAGGCTTTCTTTCTAAGATATGGAATATGTCAATGTTACCCAATGTCACCAGTCTTATTTAACATTGCTTTAGAAGTACTTGCTGAGATACTTGGGCAAGAAAAAGATATAAATATCATCCAAATTGGGAAAGAATTAAAACTTTCACTCTTTGCAGATGACATGATCTTAAATATAAAAAGCATTGAGAAATCAACAATACTTCTAAAGCTGATAAACGAGTTCAGTAAAGTGGAGGATATAAGATCAGCATGCAAAAATCAGTCACATTTCTTAACACCTATAATGAGCAATCTGAACAGAAAATCAAGAAAAAAATATCTATTTACAATAGCAACTAAAAGAATCAAATACCTAGGAATGAACTTAAATAAGGATATAAAGCACTTTTACATAGAAAACTAAACATTGATTAAGAAAATCAAAGAACACCTAAATAAATGGAAGATTTTTCCATGTTCATGTATTTGAAGGGTAAACATTATTAAGATGTCTGTCTTACCCAAATTAATTTACAGAGTTAAGACACTCCCAATAAACATTACAACAGCATTTTTTACTGAATTGGAAATGTTAATTATGAAATTTTTTTGGAATGTCAAGGGGCCCCAAATCACCCAAAACATATTGAAAAGAAAAACAAAATTCGAGGAAACACATTGCTTGACTTTAAGAATACTACAATGATACAGTGGTCAAAACTACATGGTATTGTCACAAGGATAGATATACTGACCAATGGAATAGAATTGAAGTTTCTGATCCAGATCCTCACATGTATGGTCAACTTATATTTGAAAGAGTCACCAAGCCCACTCAACTGGGACAAAATGCCCTCTTCAGCAAATGGTGCTTGAAGAACTGGATATCTATATCTAAAATAATGAGGGGATCACCATCTCACACACTACACAAAAATTAATTCAAGATGGATCAAAGATCTATATAGGGGAGTCAAGATCATAACGCTCCTAGAAGTAATGTAGAGAAGCATCTACTAGATTCTATAGTAGGAAATGATTTCTTAAGCTCTACATCAAAAGCATGTGCAATGAAAAAAATAGATAAATCATACCTTCTTAAAATTAAAAACTTTTGTGCTTCAAAGGAGTTTGTAAAGAAAGTGAAAAGGCACCCTATACAATGGGAGAAAATATTTGGCAACCATCTATCTGACAAGGTCCTAAAATCCAGCATATAAAAACAAATCCTACATTTCAAAATTAAAAAGGCAAACAACTCATTTAAAAATGGGCAAAGATCTTTTATAGACACTTCACCAAAGAAGAAACATAAATGACTAAAATGGACATGAAAAGATTCTTATCATCAGTAGCTGTTAGGGAATTACAAGTCAAACCTGCAATGAGATATCATCTTACACATATTAAATTGGTGTCTATTATAAACAGTAACATTAGACCATAAGTGTTGGAGAGAATGTGGAGGATAAGGAAAACTTATCCACTTCTGGTGGGAATGTAGAATGGTACAGTCATTTGGAGGACAATTTGTTGATTCCTTGGGAAGCTAACTATAGAACTACCATATGATCCAACAATCCCACTACTGGGTTTAAACGCAGAAAAATTGAAAGCAGGGACACAAACAGATATATGCACACTGTAGTAGTCAACGAAAGTGTTGTGGATGCAAAATACCAGAAATCTGTTGGCTCTTATAAAGGTAATTATTTGGGATAGAAGCTTACTGTTACCAGGCCATAAATTGTAAGTTACTTCCCTCACCAAAATCTGTTGCCATGTGTTGCAGCAAGATGGCTGCCAACGTTTAGTCTTCCTCTTCCTCTTAATTCTCCATGGTCCCAGCTTCATCCAATATCAGCTGTAGGCTTGGATAAATCTTGTCTCTCTCTCAGGGCTCAATTCTCTCCTGGCTCAGCAGCTCTCTTCTCTCCACAAGGTCAGCTGTAGACTATTAGGCTCTCTAGGCTTTGTCTCTCTCCCCGGGGCTGGATTCTCTCTGGGCTCAGCTGCTCTGCTCTCTCTTGTGTGTTTACTTCCTGGGCTCCAGCTCAAAATTCCAACCTATCTTCTCTGCAGTGAGGCTTCTCTGTGAGTCCCCATCCACTAAAGGGGTGGAGACTCAACATCCTACTTAAGTGGTCCAATCAAAGTCTTAATCATTATTTAATCAAGTAAAAGTGAAACCACTGAATCTGATATAATCTAATATGCCCAGAGAAGCAGACCAGTTTACAAGCATAATTCAATATCTATTTGTGGAATTCATAAACAATATCAAGCTACTACACACACTAATGTTCACAGTGGCATTATTCAATATTGCCAAGTTGGAAGCAACCCAAGTGTCCATCAAGAGATAAATGGGTAAGCAAATTGTGGTATATAAATACAATGCAATATTATAGAGCTTTCAGAAGGAATGCAGTATTAACACACAATATAATATGGATGAAACTTGAAGACCTTATATTGAGTGAAGTAATCCAGCCACTGAAGTACAAAATTTCTTAAACTTACTGATATGACTTAAGAAAATTGAGCAGACTCACAGAGCTAGAATTTGGAAGATAAGTTAACAGGAAACAAAAAGAAAGTAGAGGGTGCTGAGCCAATGATCAATATAGGCAATATGATAAGGTGGAAAGATGTGATTGGGCAGTGGATGGAGTTGATAGTTGTACAGTGATGTGATTTGGTTCTATGGTGCCAGAATATGAAGGGAGTACTGTGGGGTGGGAGTTGGTTAGAGTATCCATGGAACTGGGGGCACTGTTGGAAGAAGGATCAGGTGAACTCTGGGGATTTACAGTTCTGTGGGTAAAACAACAAGGGGGAATATTCTTTTGGCAAATTTGGTAGGGGAGGGTTACTCGTGTAGGACTTCAGGGGTGGAGGCATATGTAGATAAAGTGCACCTGGGGCATACCTCTATGGAATATAAAAGTGTTCATCTTGTCATAATATGTTATCTCATTTGATGGTGGTCTACACAATAAACAAGAAAATATTAAACTCCCATCCTGGGGAGTCCTCCTATGTTTTCAATTAGAAGGGAAAGAATCTCTTGAGAATGTAGGGAGTGTGTAATAAAAGAAAACAGGTCAATATGTCAAACCGTCAATATTATTGCATGTAAATATGGACCTTATCTTTTAAAAATTGAAAATTGTTACCAAAGGTTTCAAGGGGAGGGAGAGGTAAGAATAGAATAGATGGAAAACAGCGCATATTTAGGGCTATAGAAATGTTCTGCAATATCTTACAATAACAGATACAGGCCATTTAATTTTTTTCAAAACCTGAAAATTGTACAGTAAAAAATGTAACCATAATATAAGCCAGTGACGACGATTAGGAGCAATGCTTCAATATTTGTACATCAATGGTAACAAATGAACCATCCACATGAATATCTTATTAATAGGAGAGAGTGGTAGAGGAGGAAGGCATTGGATATATTGGAATCCCCTGTATTATCTATGTGACTTTTCTGTAACCTAAAGTTTCTTTGAAGAGAAAGCAAAAAATTAAAATACACTGTGGTATATATGGAAGAAATAGTCACTGTACATAAAAGACAACATACCTAACAGTGATGAAAGACACAATGAGGAAAATTTTTAATTTTTTAATTATATTTTATATTTTTGAGTGAGCATCACCATCCCCAAGTCTTCAATATTGGGGCATGAACAATGGACTAATGTAGACTTATCATTATTCTTTTATAGACTTTTAGCTGTGTGTTTTTCATATACAACCTTAATTATGTTGAGGCACTTGACTTCTCTTCCTATATTTGGAAGTGTTTTAAAAATAAAGGAAGATGGATTTTGTCATATGACTTCTCTGCATCAAATGTTATGATCATGCGATTTTCCTCATTTGATTTGTTAGTTTGTTGTATAATATTAATTGATTTTTTTCTTGTGTAGAGCCACCCTTTCATGCCTGGGATAAATCCTACTTGATCACGGTATATAGTTCTTTTGATGCCTTGTTGTATTTAATTTGCAAGTTTTTTGTGGAAGATTTCTGCATCTACATTCATTGGAGAAATTGGTCTGCAATTTTCTATTCTTGATGAAATTCTACCTGGCTTTAGTATTAGTGCAATGTTGGCTTCATAGAGTGATATAGGTAGTGTACCATTCTCTTCAATTTTGTGGTAGAGATTGAGCAAGATTTATATTAAGTCATGAAATGATTATTAGAATTCACCTGTGAAGCCATCTTTTCCTGGGCCTTTCTTTGTTGACAGGTATAGCAGTTTGGTAGTATTTATTAATTCCAAAAATAGATATTGGATTATGTTTATAAATTGGATTCAGAGGTTTCACTCTTACTGATTAAATTATGATTAAGGCTTTGTTTGGGTCATGTCAACAGGGGAAAATGAAAAGGCAGATGAGTTAGTTGGATTATTGATCCTGGAGCCTGGTAAGTAAGGAAGGAGAGAAGTCTACGGTAAACACAGGCATAGGCATTGGGAGGAGAGATGAGCCATTTACCTGACAACTTACAGCTGGCCTTGTAGACGGAGCAGAACAGTTGAGCCCAAAGAGAAATGAGCCCTGGGAAGAGAGGAACCCAGGAAGCCTGAACCCATGAAGACATTGGCAGTCATCTTACTCCAACACGTGGCAACAGACTTTGGTGAGGGAAGTAACTTATGCTTTATGGCCTGGTAAGTGTAAGCTTCTACCCCAAATAAATATCCTATATAAAAGTCAACAGTTTTCTGGTATTTTGTATCAGGAACCCTTTGGCTGACTAACTCAGCAGGTTTGTGAGGATTGGTTCAAATGATTTACTTTTAATTTGTCTTTTAAGGTCTTTTATTTCTTCCAGGGAAAGTATCAGTTGTTCACATGTTTTCAAGAATATGTCCTTCTTTTTATTCAGTATTAGTTTCTTTGCTAGAAACAACTGACTATATTTCATAATTCTGATAACGTAGATGCTGATATTTTATTTTATTTTATTTTATTGAATGTTCTGTGTCAGGAGAGGCACCTAGAATTCTTTAAATATGCTAGTTTTGGTAACATAACTGTCTGCACTTAATTCAATTTTTATATACATTCAACAATTAGTAAAAATAAAAATAGCTTAAAACGCTATCAAATATATAAGCATGAATTTAATGAAAGCTGAACAAAATTTATTCATGAGAACTAGGTTATATTGTATTGAAAAATCAAAGAAGACCTAAACATGGAGAGATCTAATTCATATTAAGAAAATTCTACATTTTATGATATTTATTGTTACCAAACTATCTACTCAATTTAAGGAATTATGAATAAAAATGTCAAAAGATGTCTCTATCATAACAGAATTCATGATATCTACAGAGCAACATTATCTAAGTCATACGATATTGGTGAAAAGACAGATAAATTTTCCAATGGAAAAGAATAGAGAATACATACATAGGCCCACAAATATACATTACCATTATTTACAACATGACAAGAGAATTCAAAGGGTAAAAGAATTTTCTGTTCAATAAAACTCACTGTAAATTATTGATACATGTTTTGAAAAAAAAACATTTCCATACTTCTCAAGTTATTATACATTAATATGATGTGGAAGGCAGGAAAATATTTTTGCTTATTGAGAAAGGTAGCATAAAAAATAAACAAATAAAAACAAAGAAATAAGGCTTTTACAAAGGTAAAAAAGAGAGAATTTTCCTGTTTTACAATAGGCAAAAATTTTTGACTCATGTTTATAAAGGCATTAAACATGCAGTAAATAGAAATGCAATTTTTCTTAATTAATATTGTGAATTTCTGTTCATTGGTTGACATCATTGATAAAGATAAAAAGGAAGCCATAAGAATCATCACAACATTAGAAGAATTGTAATTTTATTTTTGTTTTAATTATTCCTAAGTAATATTCACCAAGTCATTTTATAGATTCAAATATTCTAATATTTATTAATATACAAAATCTGTGTTGTTGCACAAATTTTATGTATGTCCTCTTCTCTCATTATCTAGAGTCAATTATCATTCCCAAATTACTTCTGGGCAATATCTATTATACACACCAAGGATTATACATATTCACATGTATTTTTCTTAAGGTCATTTGTAAGTGAATATAAAGAAAATTTTATAAAACAGAATTTTCCTTTCAGGACATCATTATTGCAAATAAATCTGCCCACTTGCACATGCCTGTACCTGAAATAGGTTTGAACGCTTCCCAGAAAACTTGACTTGCCTATCTGGAATAAGAAAACAATATTATGTTGTGAGTATTTTTGTTATTAGTTTCTTTTTTCCTTCTCCTTTACTTTACTCCATGAATCACCCACACTTCTGTCCTTCACTTGCTTTCTTATTTGTTGATAGACATTGCTAACAGGACTAAAATAGAAAATAGAGATAGGTAAGGTATTCACATAATGAGACCAATGTCTTCTTTGCAATTTATTGTATTAAAATATTTCATTCCAGTACTTTTAGGAGAATTGATAGTTCTTCATGAAAGAGAAGAGTGAACATATATCAACAATAGACAGAGCCAATGCCAGCAAAGAAGGCAAGGGGTGGGGGGATCACTGTGTGCTGGCCAGAGCAATGGTATAAAGATTGCTAATTACAATTTATAGTAATATATAGGGTTGTGTTTATCTACAATGTGGAAACGTTTCATGCAGTTTTTCTATTCAATTAAGAATTTCTTGAAAATTTGCCTATATTCTCTTTGTCAAACTATACCTAAGACTGTTTAAAGTGAATCAGTGACTCTTTGGCATAAAATAAAAGTGAACATAATCCCTTGAAAAGTAAGAGATGCTCTTATAAAAGAATAGCCTCAGAACTTTATTCAGATTCGTTTTGATGACAAACTAGTGATAAGTGCTAATATTTCTGAAGAATCTGATATGTAGAATTTAGCTCTATTAACTCAGTACTTCTCGAGGCAAACCTTTGGACTCCAAAATATATAATTGAGAGCTATTAAGTGATAGAAATATATGCAAATATTTTCAAAATCTCTTAAATATTATATTTTAATGCTAACATTCCCCTGAAAATAAGGTGTGAAGCAGGTAGACTAAAGACGGAAGAGGCAATATTATGTTATGTTTTACTACCAGCCAATAGAGAGAAAAAATTGGAAAAACATGAGCCTATAGATGTATTTAGGCTACATTTTTCCCTCCTCTTTACTCTCCATGTTTTTTTTT
>JAQZBX010096319.1:0-11815 GCA_029593785.1 Cabassous unicinctus
AACCCTGCTGAAATTCAGGGCTCAACTGGCACATGGACAGACCAAAGATTTAAGTCTTTGGGACATATTTTATGAAGTATAGTCCTAATTATAGGTTCAAATAAAATGGGCAGAAGAGCCATGTGTGGAGAACCTGTAAATGAATCTAACTCTATTACACTGGGGATCATAAATTCCAAAATAAGGCCTACTCAAAGGGTCCCAAATTCCTGAGCTGTCTGCCTTGCTTATAGTTTCTGGATGTCTCTAGAGCCCTCAGGAGCCCCAGTATTTGAGGCACTGTTTACTGTGACAGTCAATGATATCCTGCTGAGATATGCAAAAGTGTAAACTCTGGAATGATCCCTGATTCACTTTGAAATCTCTTAGCTGTAAAAAGTCATTTGTATTTACCACTTCCTCATTTTGGTCAAGGTCTTTTTCCAGATGCTTTGCTAATTGGTGTTTGGTAATAATCCTTCAGGAGTGTATTAGTCAGCCAAAAGGGGTGCTAATGTGAAATACCAAAATTGGGTAGGTCTTTATAAAGTGTATTTATTTGGGGTAGAAGTCCACAGATATCAGGCCATAAAGCATTTAGTTTCTTCTCTCACCACAGTACATTGCCACATGTTAGAGCAAGACAGCTGCCGGTGTTTGCCAGGGTTCAGGCTTCTGGGGTTCCTCTCTTCCTGGGGCTGCATTTCTCTCCAGGCTTAGCTCCTGTTTCCTCCACAAGGTCAGCTGTAGACGATCAGGCAAATGGCTTGCTTTTATTCTCCTGGGGGCTTCTTTCCAACATCAAAACTGTTTCTCAAATGACTGCTTCTATTCTGTTCTTTGCCTTGCCTTTTATATTCAATTCCCCATCCACCAAGGGGTGGGGCTCAATGCCCTACTGATGTGGCCCAGTCAACGCCGTAATCATAACTCAATCATGCCCAGATTAACAGATCAGTTTAAAAGCATGATCCAATTATATTTTTGGAATTCATAATTACATCAAACTGCCCGACGGACACAAAGAGCCTCATCCTTGGAGTCATGTCCATCGGGGAAGGTAGTGCATTTATATGCTGAGTTTGGCTTATAGAGAGCGCATATTTGAACAAGGAGGCTTTGAATGTAACTCTTAGGCAGTATACAATCTTAGGCTAAGTTTCAATTTCATAAGAAAAAGTTCATCAATATCAAGGGAGTGGCATAATGGACTGTCTTTGTTCACTAAGAACTTTCCTTGCCCTCAGGGATTCTTGCTGTCTTATTAGAGAATGAAGCAGAAATCCCCAGGATGGGTATTCAGTATCTTTCAGGTATTGTGTGGATCTCCACCCACCAAGACAAAGCTGAGACAATGCCCCATGAACACTTGAACATATTCATGTGCCTAAGAGACATTCCCCCGGTGAACCCCTTCCTATGTATCACCCATCACTGACAGTCCATATCAGTGATCATCCCCTGCCACTGTTGTGACCCTTCTTTGATTCAAAATCTCTTCAAAAATGAATCCAACAAAAATAACCAAATAAAATCAATAAGAAAATGAAATATTTTTTTCAAACAACCAATAAAATTTTAAAAATTAAAAAAATTGAAATAAAAAATTAGTCATTGTGTCTTTCATCACTGTAAGATCTGCTGTCTTGTATGTAAAGTGACAATTTCCTCCATATTTTATCCCAGTGTCTCATTTTTTTTCATTTTACTTCAAAGAAGCTTTAGGATACACAAAAGCCAAATAGAGAATATAGGGGATTCCTATATACCAATGCCCTCACCCTTTTCTCTGCTCCCCTATTAATAACATTTTACCTGTGGATGGTACATTTGTTACAATTGATGTACAAATATTGAGGCATTGTTACTAACCATGGTCAATGCTTTACATTATGGTTTGCATTTTGGCTCATACATTTTTATAGTTATTGACAAAATTTGAAGATGCCTGTGGCATTTTGATATTATTTATGAATTCCAAAATGAGATATTGATTATATTTGTAAACTTGTCTGCTCCTATGGCTATGATGTCCTTTGAGTGATTTAAATTCCAAGGCTTTACATTTACTTTATTAAATCAAGATTAGGGCTTTAATTTGAGTCCTTGTCCCCTTGGTGAGCTATATAAATGGACACTCACTCAACAAGGCTAACAAGATAAAATACACAGAAGAAAGAGAGACCTCCATAGAAACAGCAGAGGAGAGAACTTTAATCCTGGGGCCTGGGAGAGAGCTGAGAAATATGCCTGAAAATTTGAAGCTGTAGAGACTAGAGCCCTGAGCAGCTAAGAAGGCCCAAAAAGAAATGAGCCCTTCAGCCTACAGCTGAGATTGGAAGGAGCTGGGACCATAAAGCCTTAAGAGGAAAGAGGAAGGCTGAACACTCTCAGACATTGCCCACCATCTTTCTTCAACACATGGCAAAAGACTTTGGGTGAGAAAACAACCTTGAGTTGGTCTCTTTAGGGCCTTGTAACTATAAGCTTTTACCTCAGATAAATACCCAGAGTCCTGGTACTTTGCATCAGCACAACTTTTGTTAATACATGGCCTGTATCCATTATTGCAAGATCATACTGAACAATTCTAATGCTCTAAAAATGCCCTACATTCCATCAATTTTATTCTTCCCTGCCCCTCCCCTCAGAACCTATGGTAAACACAAAGTTTCAATTTTTGAAGTATCAGATTCATAATTACTTGTAATAATATTGAGGGCTTGACATATTGGTCTGTTTTCTTTTATTAGGCATTGCTTATGTTCTCAAAGGAGTCTTGTCTATCTAATTGTGAACACAGCAGTACTCCCCAGAATGGGAGTTTAATATTTTCTTGTTTATTGTGTGGTTCTCCACCCACTGATATAAAACACTATGACAAGATGACCACTTACATAATCCACAGAAACATGCCCCAGGTGGGCCCTGTCCCATATACTCCCCACAGCCAACACCATATACAAGTAAACCTCCTCTGCCATATTTGCCAAAAGAACATTCTCAAAATTGTAGTTTCAAACACAGTCCTATAAATCCACAGAGTTCACCTGCTCCTTCCCCCTACCTTTCTGCCACTTCCTTGGATAGTCCAACTCAACACCCCTTCTATTCCCCCTCACAGACCAGCACCACCTGACCCAATCGCATTGTTGCAACACTGTCATAATCATCCACTGTACAACTACACCCTTCCTTATCATAGATGTTACTCATTTGGTCATCTGCTCACCACCCTCTACTCCCTTTCTGTCTCCTATAAAACTATCGGCCAGACTCAATCTCCCTGAGTCTCTCAGTTTGCTTAATTCTTATCAGTGAGGTCACGTAATATTTGCCCTTCAGTGCCTGGCTTACTTCACTCAACATAAGGTCTTCAAGATTCATCCATGTTCTCCCGTGTTTTAATACTGCATTCCTTCTTACAGGAAAGTAATAGTCCATTGTATGTATATATCACAGTTTGCTTATCCATTCATCTGTTGATTGACATTTGGGTTGCTTCCAAATTTTGGCAATAGTGAATAAGGCTGCTATGAACACTGGTGTGCATATATCTGTTCGTGTCTCTGCTTTCAATCCTTCTGAGTATATACTCAGGAGTGGGATTGTTGTTTCATATGGCAGTTCTATAGTTAGCTTCCTGAGGAATTGCCAAATTATCCTCCACAATGGCTGCACCATTCTACATTGCCACCAGTAGTGTATAAGAGTTCCCATTCCTCCACATTCTCTCCAACACTTGTAGCCCTCTGATTTTTAATAACTGCCAGTTTAATGGGTGTAAGATGATACATTATTGTAGTTTTGATTTGCATTTCCCTAACAGCTAGGGATGTTAAGCATCTTTTCATGTGCTTTTTAGCCATTTGTATTTCTTCTAGAAGTGTCTATTCAAATCACTTACACATTTTTAAATGGGTTGTTTGTCTTTTTAATTTTGAAACATTGGATTCCTTTATGTATGCTTGATATTAGGTCCCTTTTGGATAGATGGTTCCCAAATATTTTCTCCCTTTGAGTAGGCTGCCTTTTCACTTTCTTGACAAAGTCCTTTGAAGCACAAAAGTTTTTTTAATTTTGAGGAGATCCCATTTATCTATTTTTTTTTCTTTCATTGCTCATGCTTTGAGTGTAGTTTATGAAATCATTTCTTACTACAAGATTTTGTAAATGCTTCCCTACATTATCTTTCAGAAGCTTTATGGCCTTGGTTCTTATATTTAGATGTTTATCCCTCTTGTGTGAATTTTTATATAGAGGGTGAGATGGTAATTCTCTCTCATTCTCATTGATATGGATATCCAGGTCTCCAAGCACCATTTGTTGAAGAGGCCATTCACTCTTAGTTGAGTGGGCTTAGAGGCCTTGATTAATATCAGTTAACCATATATGCAAGGATCTATATCAGAATTCTGAATACTGTTCTCATGGTGAATATGTCTATCGTTTTGTAAATACCATGCAGTTTTGAACACTGTAGCTTTGCACCTATGTTTTAAAGTCAGATAGTGTGTTTCCTCCAATTTCATTTTTCTTTTTTGATATGTTTTTGACTATTCAGTGACCCTTGCTCTTCCAAATAATTTTTATAGTTAGATTTTCCAATTGAATAAAAAAGGTGTTGCAATTTTTATTTTATTTGAATTAAATCTGTAAATCACTTTGTGAAGGATAGACATCATAATAATATTTCATTTTCTTATCCCTGAACAGGGAAAATTCTTCTATTTTTTAGGTCTTCTTTGATATCCTTTAACAATGTTGGGTAGTTTTCTGCATACAAGATCTGTACATCTTCAGTTAAGTTTATTCCTATCTACTTGATTCTTTTAGTTGCTATTGTAAATGGATTTTTTTCTTGATTTCTTCCTCAGATTGCTCATTATGGGTGTATAGAAATGCTACTGATTTTTGCACATTGATCTTATATCCTGCACTTTATTGAACTCATTTATTTGCTCTATAAGCTTTATTTTAGATTTACTAGGGCTTTCTTTGTATAGGATCATGAGGTTTGCAAATAGTGAAATTTTTACTTCTTCCTTTCCAATTTGGATGCCTTTTATATATTTTTCTTGCCTCAGTGCTCGAGCAAGTACTTCTAAGACAATGTTAAATAAGAGTAGTGAAGTGGGCATCCTTTTCTTGTTCCAGATGTTAGAGAGAAAGCTTTTATCATTTCATCATTGAATATGATGTTGCCTATGGCTTTTTCATATATACCCTTTATCATTTTGAGGAAGTTTCCTTCTATTCCAATCGTTTGAAGTGCTTTTTTCAGGAAAGGTTGGTGTATTTGGTCCAAAACTTTTTCTGTATCAATGGAGATGATCATATATTTTTTTCTTTGATCTGTCAATGTGGTGTATTACATTGATTTTATTCTCTTATATTGAGCCATCCTTGCATACCAGGGATGAAAACCACTTGCTGATGATGTGTAATTCATTGGATGCATTGTTGAATATGATTAGCAAGTATTTTATTGAGGATTTTAGCATCTAGGTTCATTAGAGAGATTGGTCTATAGCTTTCCTTACTTGTGGTGTCTTTGTGTGGCTTTAATATTAGGGTAGGGTTGGCATAATAGAATTGGTTAGGCAATGTTACCTCTACTTCTATTTTTTGGAAGAGTTTAATTGGCATTGGTGTTAGTTCTTTCCAGAAATATTGGCAAAATTCATCTGTGAAACCACCTGGTGCTGTGCTCTTCTTAGTTGGGAGGTTTTTGATTACTGATTAAATCTCTTTACCTGTGATCGGTCTGTTGAGCTCATCAATTTCTTCTTTCCTCAGTGTAGGCTGCTTGTATGTTTCTAGAAATTTGTCCATTTCATCTAAGTTATTCATCTTTTTGGCATACAATTTTTCAAAGTATCCTCTTTGAAGTGGTCAGTGGTGATATCCCTTATTCATTTATTATTTTATGTATTTGCCTCTTTTCTCTTTTTTTCTTTGTTAATCTAGCTAAGGGTTTGTCAATTTTATTAATCTTCTCAAATAACCAACTTTTAATTTTGTTATCTTTTTCTAGTATCTTCTAACTTTCAATTTCATTAACACTGATCTAATCTTTGTTATTTTGTTCTTTCTACTTGCTTTGGGATTAGTTTGTTGTTCTTTTTATAAGTTCTCCTTTTGTGCAGTTAGGTCTTTGATTTTAGCTCTTTTTTTTTTTGTTTAATATAGGCATTTATGACTATAAATCTCCCTCTCAGGACTGCTTTTGCTGAATCCCATAGGTTTTGATATGTTGTATTGTCATTTTCATTCGTTTCAAGGTAGATACTGATTTCTTTTACAATTTCCTACCTGACCAACTGTTTTTCTAAGACTGTGTTGTTTAACTTCCATGTATTTGCACCTTATCTGGTTCTCTGTCCCTTACTGATTACCAGCTTCTTTCCATTGTGGTCAGAGAAATTACTTTGTATCATTTAAATCTTTCTGAATTCACTGAGAGTTGTTCTGTGGCTTAGCACTTGGTCTATCTTGGAGAATGATCCATGTGTGCTCGAGAAGAATGTATACACTGCTGTATTTGGATGTAATGTTACGTATATGTCTGTTAGGTCTAGATCCTCTAACATATTATTCAAGGTCTCTGTTTCTTTATTGATCTTCTATTGAGATGTTATTTCTAATGGTCATAATGGTGTATTAAAGACCCCCACTATAATTGTAGAGGTATTTATTTCTTCCTTTAGATTTCCAATGATTGCCTCATGTATTTTGAGATGACCTGGTTAGGTGCATAAGTGTTTATGTTTGTACCTTCTTCTTGATAGAATACCCCTTTATTAATATATTGTGGCCTTTTTTGTCCCTTACAACAGTTTTGCATTTAAAGTCTATTTTGTCTGATACTCGTCTAGTTACTCCTGCCCATTTTTTATTATTGTTTGCATGCAAAATTGTTTTCCAAACATTCACTTGCAAACTCCTTGCACCCCTGGTTTTAAGGTAAGTTTCTTGTTGACAGCATATAAATGGGCCATATTTCCTTATCCATTCTGCCAATCTGTTTCTCTTGATTAGAGAGTTTAATCCATTACCATCAATATTATTATTTTCAAGACATTATTTACATTAGCCATATTTTCTTTAAAATTATATATATATATGTCACAATTCATTTTTATTTCTCTTTTTAGTTTTAGTATTCTTACAAATAATCTTAATTCTGATGCTCTCCTCCAACCCTCTCTCTCTCTCCTCTTTTTTTTCCTTTCAACCTGCAATATTTCTTGAAGGGCAGGTTTCTTGTTGAAAAACTCTCTTAATTGTTGTTTATCTGTGAATATTTTGCCCTCTCCTTCATTTTTGAATGCCAGCCTTGCTGGCTACTGAATTCTCGGTGTAAGGTTGCTTTTTTTTTGTCTTTTTTTAGCACCTTGAATATGTCATACCACTGCATTCTTGCCTCTATGGTTTCACAGGAGAAATCAACACTTAATCTTATTGAGCTTCCCATGTATGTGATGGATCTCTTTTCTCTTGCTGCTTTCAGTATTCTCTCTTTGTCTTTAATGTTGGACTATTTGATAAGTATATGTCTTGGGGTAGGCCTGTTAGATTTTACACTGTTTGGGGTGTGCTGCACTTCTTGGACATGTATATCAATGTCCCTCAAAAGAGTTGTGAAATTTTCTGCCATTATTTCCTCCAATGCTCCTTCTACCCCCTTTCCCTTATCTTCTCTTTCTGGGAGCCTATAATGTGTATGTTTGTGAATTTCAAGTTATCATTCAATTCCCTAAGTCCCTGCTGAAATTTTTCTATCTTTTTATCTATCTGTTCTATCTGTCTGATTTCAGATGTACTGTCTTTGACATCACTGATATTTTTCCTCTGCCTGTTCAAATCTGCTAGTTGCTTCCAGTGTATTTTTCCTTTCTTACATTGTGCCATTCATCACCATTGGATCTGTTATCTTTTTCTGTGTATTTATAATTTCCTCAGTATGCTCCCCCAGTTTCTGTGTAATATCCTTTATCTCTTCCTTCACTTCTTTAAGTTTTTTCATGATATTTGTTCAGACATCTCTGATTAGTTGTTCCACATTCTATATCTCTTCATGTTCTTTAGTTTGTTAATTACACTGGGCCATGTTTTCTGGTTTTTTAGTATTGCTTGTAATTTTTTGTTGGTGTCTAAGCATCTCTTTACCTTGATGGGCTTATTAGATTGGTTAGCTTGTCTTTCTACTCTAGGGCTTTATATTGTTGTTTATTGCGTGTTTGGTAAGGTTCCTTTTTGACACTTAGTTCCTCTTATTCTATATCTTTGCAGTTGTCAGTGTTCCCTTTAAAAAATCAAGACCAGAAAAAGGAAAGAGATAAGAAGAAAATAAGAATAATAAAAATAATAATAATTAGAAAGGTAGAAGAGAAACCATACAAGAGCCAGGAAAATAAATAGGTAATATGAGTTAAAAATCATAAAATATACAAAGGAATGAGAATTAAAAAGTTGGAGTAAAAAAAATAAAACATGAAAAAGAAGAGGAAAAAAATAGAATGAATTAAAAGAACGGAAGAGAAGAGAGGAAAGGAAATACATAAATACATAAAGAGAGAGAGAGAGAAAGAAATAGAAAATAAAGGTGAAACAAGAAGAGGTGGAATGAAAGAAAAGCAACAGAAGATAGAATATAGAAAAATGAAGGAAAGATAAGAAATAAAGTAGGCAGAAAAACTAAGTAAAAGAAAAAAGGAAACAAAGAAAGGGGAAAGACAACAAATAAGAAAAAAAACCTCCAAAAACATGAGGAAAAGCAGCCTTCCCTCTTAGGCCCATAAGGAGATTCTCAGGCTGCCAGTACTGAACAATCAATCACCCATCAGCTTGCCCTCCACAGGAGATGCCCCTGGTTATAATGAATAAAATAAAAATAAAAAAATAAAGAACCAATAAAAAATAAAAAATAACAGATGAAATAAGACCTAAAACAAGATACCAACTGAGTGACTGATAACCTAGTTGATTCCCTTCTCTTAGGAGGTATCAGGAATCAAACAAGGGACCTCATATATGCAAGGCAGGAATTCCTCCACTGATCTACAGGGGCTCCACAGGTCAAGTAGGCTTTTGAAAGCTTATCTGGGTCTTCCTGCTCCCATTTTCTCAGGCATGTTGTGCTTCTAAGAGTTTGCTGAACCTGGCTTGTTAAGTAACTGTCCCTGCCCCCTTATTGATCTAGTTTTTCTCTCTCCCAGGGCAGCTGGATATGACAACCTGCCTGATCAGATCTCCCCTTCCCTCTCCCTGGGCCACTTCAGTGATGATTTGGGTCTTTTTTTTGGAGATTCAAAATGTTCTTAGATGGCCAAACTCACTGAAAAGAAATAACTCTCCACCCTTCTTTGCAGGAAATGCTCCCTGCCACTCAGTTGGCTGCAGTGAACCAGGGGTTTTACCAAGTTTATTTGCGTTGGGGAGGGGGCATATGTGTCATTTCCAGCCACAGGTGTGAGTAACTCATGGTTTTCCTTTGGCTTCTTCATCTATCTTGCTCCCTCCTGGATGATGCACAACACTTTCCTGTTCTACAGATCCCCAAAGCTGCTCCCTTGAGTAGGTTTTTGCCCTTTCTCCATAGTTTTTTTTGTGTGTGTGTGTGAAAGACTTGAGCTCTGCCTAACTACTTCAATGTCATCTTCCCAGAAGTCCCCCCATAATGTCTTCTTGTACACCTTTTTATTTCTGTGGGGACAATGGTAATGGTCCCCCATTTCATTCTGGTTTTGCTCATGTTCTTTCTTTTTTCATTGTCAATATACCTAAAGTTTTGTTAACTTATTGATCTTTTCTAAGAACCAACTTTTGCTTTTGTTGGTTCTCTTTACTCTTTTTTTATTCTCTTTTTCATTTATCTCTGATGTAGTCTATGTTGTTTCTTTCATTCTGCTTTTGGTGTTTACTTTGCTGTTAATCTTCTTGGTCTTACAGTTTCTTGGTTAGGTCTGTTATTTGGGACCTTTCTTCTTTTAAATGTCAGCATTTAAAATTATAGAGTTTTTCTAAACACTCTTTTTGCCTCATCACAAAATGTTTTCATTTTCATTCATTTCAACATATTTCTTAATTTCCCTTACAATGTTGGCTATTTTAGAGTACCAATATTTAATTTGTTCCTTTTCCATTTCTCCCTCCATTATAGATTTCTAGCTTCATTCAACTTTGATTGGAGAAGACACATTATGTATATATATGTGTGTGTGTGTGTGTGTGTGTGTGTGTGTGTGTGTGTGTTATAACATATGATCTTTCCTGGAAAATGATCCATGAACAGTAGAGAAGAATGTATATTCTGCTGCTGCTGGGTGAAATGTTTTATATATGTCTTTTAGGTTTTGTTACTTTATGATAGTGTTTAATGTTTCTATCTCCTTGTGTTCTTCTGCTTAAATGTTCTATCCTTTATCGAAAGTGATGTATTAAAATCTTCTACTATTAATGTGAAATTGCTTATTTATTTTTCAAATGAGCCAATATTCAGTTCAGATATTTTGATGCTCTGTAGTTAGGTGCATCTATATTTATAATAGTTATTACTTTTTGTTGAATGTAGTCATTTATCAGTGTATAATAACCTTCTTTTCCCCTTGTTACAGTTTTTTACTTAAAGCATAATTTACCTGATATTACTATATGTACCCTAGCTCACTTTTCATTACTTTTTGCATGGTATTATATATATATATATATCTCCTTTCACTTTCAACCTGTTTATATCTTTGAATTTTGAAATTAAGGTGAGTCTCTTAAAAGAACACATAGTTGTTTTGTCCTTTTTTTAGTTGCTCTGCTAATATCTGCCTTTTATTTGGAGAATTTAATCCAATTATTTACATTCTAAGTAACTACTGATAATACAAGCTTTATTCTGCCATTTTCCTATTTAGTCTATTAACTTTTTTGGATCTTAATTCTTCCATCAAGGCTTATTTCATATTTATTTCCTTTTATTTGTTGTACCATATTGAGTCCATTCTCATATCTTTCTGGATATATTTTTCATATAATTTCTTTGTGTTTCCTAAGGAGCTAAAATTTAACATCCATTTGCCATTTTGGCCTTTGCTATGAGTGTAATATTCAGGTGCTTCTTCATTTCCCTCTGTACTGATTGCAAAATCACCAAACTGCCTGGGATGCTCAGTTTAAGCATGAAGACCCATGAATGATAGAACAAATGAAAAGAAGAATGCTACCTTACTGTACTACTAAGCTACAGTGGTCAAAATTACATGGCATTGGACTCTCTCTGCCTAGAGGAGGTCACACCATATCTTGGTGTATATTTCTGTCTTTTTCTCCCATTTCTCAGCAAGCTCTGTTCTTTCCCCCATTTCCCAAATAAATTCTTTACTTACTGGTCAGAAAAAATAACAAACTAAATAGTACTGGCACGAGGCAGACACTCTGACTAATGGAACCAAATTGAGAGTTTTGATATAGATCCCCAAATATATGTTCAACTGATATCTAACAACGCTACTAAGCCCACTCAAGGGGGACAGAATGGCCTTTTCAACAAATGGAATTGGGAGAAATAAATATGCATTTCCAAAAGGATGAGAGAGGATCAATATCTCATGCCCTATACAAAAAATTCACTCAAGATGTATCAAAAACCTAAATATAAGAGCCAAAATGATAATGCTCCTGGAAGATAATGAAGGGAAGAATCTACAAAATCTTGTAGTAGGAAATGGTTTCATAAACTTTAAACCCAAAGCACAAGCAACAAAAGATAAAATAGATAAATGGGAACTCCTCAAAATTAAAACTTTTGTGCTTCAAAAGAGTTTGTCAAAAAAAAAAAAAA
>JAQZBX010096320.1:0-11812 GCA_029593785.1 Cabassous unicinctus
AAAAAAAAATATCAATATCCAAGAAGGACAATGCACCCCAAACAGAATAAATCTGACCAGAACTTCGTCAAGACACCTACTATTAAAAATGACAAATATCAGAGGAAAATAGAGGATTCTGAAAGCAGCAGGAGAAAAGCAAAGCATCACATAAAAGGGAAACTCGATAAAATTAAGTGCTGACCTCTCATCAGAAGTAATGGAGGATATAAGAAAGTGGTATGATGTATTTAAGGTACTGAAAAAGAAAAACTGACAACGAAGAATTCTGTACCCACAAACGTCTCCTTAAAAAAGAGGGTGAGTTCAAAGTCTTCACAGAGAAGCAAAAACTCAGAGAATACATTACTAAAAGACCAGATTTACAAGAGATGTTAAAGGCAGTTCTTTAGCCTTAAAAGAAAAAACAAGGATAAAAGATTTGGAGAACAGTTTAGAAATGAGATTATTAGAAGGGTAAACTAAATGATAAGAAAATAGACAATAGAACGGTATGAAAGAGGGAACGGAGGAACAAAATAGATGAATTAAATGATGCCTTTACAGTAATAATACTTCATATTAATGGATTGAGCTCCCCAATATAAAGACATAGACTGATATCATGGATAAAAAATAAAATCCATCTATATATTGCCTACAAAGACTCATCTGAGATGTAAGAACACAACCAGGTTAAAAGTGAAAAGTTCAGAAAATGTTATTCCATTCAAATAGTAACCAAAAAAGAGCTGGAGTAGACAAGATAAATGTAAAATAACAATATATATTATATGAACAATAATTACACAGTGCAAATGGCAAATTGTTCCTGTGATAAGTATTCTGTAATTTTATTCATACAAAATAAAGAGTTGCTTTTATTTGCAGAAGACTGGAGAAGAAAATTTTTTTGTATACTTCATTTTTCTTTAGCCCTGTCTTATTCATATTCTTTAAAATAATCAATCTGGATCAATAATGATTTAACATGACTACAGTTGAACAAGATTTTTAGTTTTACTGCCTCATAAAATTGACTTGGCAAACTCTTATTTGCTTTAATTCATTCCAATAAGATGTGAAGAATTCCCAAAAAGGAATTTGATTATCTAGATAGAATTATAGATTAAGTAGAAATTAAATAACTAAACCAATAATTTTTTTCATTCCCAGAGATTATTATGTCCAAAAGCTACAGTTGTAATATAAAAATTGAAATGTTATAATTAATTTATATTATATTTAAATTATTTACATTTACAAATGTTTTTTGTTTGCTATTTTTTTAATTAATTATATTAAATCTAACATGAATTTGCTCTCGCTTCTAAAATTTGTAATTTCTTTCAATCTATTGCTCTACCTATTTTACAATTTTCCAGTAAAGGGTTTTTTAAGAGCCAATCATTTTAGCCATTGAATAGATCATAAGGTATATGAATATACTTCAATAAAACTGCTTAATACACAAATAAATAATTGTATAAGAATAGCCAGAAATAGCAGCTATGTACACCAGAAGAAACAGATCGAGAGGTGAGGAATTTCCTTGTTGGTTTGTCATTTTTTGTTTATTATTATTGTTGAAATAATGAAAATACTTTAATAAAGATTGAAGTGATAAACACACAACTATGTGGTTATATCAAATGCCATCGATTGCACACTTTGTATAAATTGTATGCTTTATTAATATGTATCAATAAAATTTATTTGTTATAAAAAAGTGAAAATAGCATAAAACACCTCTGTGACACCAAGTGCACCAAAATATGCATTATGGGAGTTCAATAAGAAGAAATAAATTTCCAGAAAGAACAGTCAAAGAAATAATGACAGAGAACTTCCCTGTCTTAGCAAAAGGCATGAATATGCAAATCAAAGAAGCCCAGAGAACATCAAACAGAATAAATATGAAGAACAATACACTTCACCATATTTTGATGACATTAAGAAAATAAAAAGATGCGGAGAGAATTCTGAACTTTGCAATAGAAAAGCAATATGTTGTGTACAAGGGATTCCTGATTTGAGTGAGTTCTGATTTCTCATCACAAACCATAGAGGCAAGAAGGTAGGGTGTAGAAATACTCAAAACGGTTAAAGAAATGAACTGCAAAGTAAGAATTTTATATCTGGTGAGTCTGTATTCAGAATTAATGGAAAGGTTAAGGCATTCCCATACAAACAAATGTTGAAGAAGTTCATCAACACGAGATCTACTTTTAAAGCAGTTCTAAAGTGAGCTATCTAACTTAAAGGAAGAGACCAAAGAGGTGGAAAGGCTGTTGTATGACATTGTTAAGGTAAAGAAAGAGAAAAAAATGCAAAGTATTCTTTATCTGGCAAAAGTGTTCTTCAGAAATATGGAAGAGTTTAAATATTCACAGGTAAACATAAACTGAGAGAGTTAATCAACAAGAGACCTACAAGAAATACTAAAGAGAGTTCTGTATGGTGGAAAGGAAAAGACAGGAGAGAGAGGATTGGAGGAGAGTGTAGAAATCACATTAAATCACATTATCAGTAAGGGTAACTAAAAGTGTAAAAAGAGAAAAGAGAGATATGTTGTAGTTTGATGTAATTATGAATTCCACAAATAGATATTGGATCATGCTTGTAAACTTGTCTGCTAATCTGGGCATGATTAAGTTATGATTTGGGTGTTAACTGGGCCACATGAATAAGGCATAGAGCCCACCCCTTGGTGGGGTGGGAATCAATTATAAAAGCCAAGACAAAGGACACAGGGAGCAGTTTTGATGTTGGAGTTCTGGTGAGGAAGGAGAGAAGGCCCTGGGATAGAGATGAGCCATTCACCTGAGAGTTCACAGCTGGCCTTGTGGAGGAAACAGAGGAGCTAAGCCCAGAGAGAAACACAGCCCTGGGAAGAGAGGAACCCTGGCAAACATCAGCAGCTGTCTTGCTCCAACACGTGGCAACAGACTTTGGTGAGGGAAGAAACTTATGCTTTATGGCCTCGTAACTGTGGACTTCTACCCCAAATAAATACCCTTTATAAAGACCAACCGATTTCTGGTATTTTGCATCAGCACCCCTTTGGCTGACTAATACAAGATATAACATATAAATTCCAAATGATAAAATAATTGAAGTACTGCCTATAGAGTAATAACATTAATTATTAACAGAGAAAAATAACCAATCAAAAAAGCAAAGATTGGAAAACAATAAGATCCATCTATATGCTGTCTATAAGAGACTCACCTTAGACCCACAGACACAAATTGGTTGAAAATGAAGTTGGAAAAAGATATTCAGTGCAAATGGTATGGAAGACAGAGCTGGGGTAGTGATACTAGTTTCAGATAAAATATACATTTAGTGAAAAATTGTTATAAGGAATAAAGAAAAATGGTGTATTAGATTTCTCTAGGGAAAGAGAATCAACAGATGATATCTGTAAATATTATGAGATTTTATAAAATTCTCTCACATGACCGTGGGGATGCACAAGTCCAGATTCCACAGGTAGGCTGCAAACAAGGGGCTCCTATGAACGTCCGATGAAGGTCTTGATGAATTCCCAAGAGATGCTGGCTGTCCAAAGAGGAGCTGGAAAATTCTCCATGAATGCTCGAAATCACTTCCCCTTTTAAGACATTCAACTGACTGGATAAAATGTTACTCATTGCTGACAACAATCTCACTGTTGATTGGAGATGTAATCAACAATCTATGCCATAAACTCACTGATGACTAAAGCCCATAAATGACCTTGTATTCCAATTACCCCATTGGATTGCTAGACCAAACAACTGGGCACAATTACTTGGCCGTGTTGACCCATTAGCCTAACCATCATGGTCAACTCCTTGTCAACTTGGCAACCATACACATCACCTTAAACCATATTTAATCTCTAAATAAAATCAATAACAGACATGCCTATATATATTTCTGCCTAAGAATATTCAAGGGCTCTGCAAAGACCTGGAAGCACATTAATTACTTACAGAATAGGATGCAAGTCTGTGGGTAATATTCACTCTTAAACTTGACTTCCTTAAATATTATGACATGAAACAAATACAACTTGTCATTTTGTAAGGGAAAAGGTTAAGGAAGAAAACAGAGATATTCATTTTATGTACATATACAATCATACTCTTAACAAAACAAGGAAGAAATATTCATGACCATTACAGTACTCATTTCTGTAATTGGTCACATGGTCAAAGTTGATATTTATTTCTACCTTCTTCCACTACCCATTCCATGTTCCCATTACTCTCAGCAAGCACCTCAGCTGACCATGATTCTTTTTCTGACACAGTGACCCAAATTTTCATTCCTGAAGAATCTGGGCCATTGTTAGTCCTGCTTGGATTGGGTTTTTGCAATTTTCCATTGAATTTAATCACAGGGCCTGGCATTACCAAGAGACACCATAGAGATTCTCCTGTATTCAAGGCAACACTTCTTTACCCCCATTATTGAGATGCAGTCCTATTTCCCCTTGATAAGATCAATCACCCCAGCCAGTACAAGAATTCCCTTCTTTGCCTGTTGATTCAGAGATAAGAGGAACCAAAATTGCCCAGGTGGCAGTCTAACTTCCAATTCAATGGAATCATTGTTGTGTTCTTTGGTGGAAGCACTCCTCATTTTGGAACTAAGACATGTAGACCAGCAACTTAAGGTTGCAGGGACAGGAAACAAAAATTTTCTTAGTGGATCACTAGGGGTAATAGTGAGTGGTGCCACTACCATTTCCACACCTTGATTCCTGGCCCCATGAATCCTGGCTTTGGGAGAAACAGCACCACAGAATGGATTGGATGTTGATATAGAGCATACAAGGCCTCCTGGAGAACTTTGCCTCAGCCCTGCAAAGTATTGCCAACTAGTGAGGGTCCTAATTGGATCTACAAAAGGCCATTCCACTGTTCTTTGAATACAGCTGCTTCAGGATGTTGGGGGACATGATAAGATCAGTGAATTGCAGGGGCATGTGCCCAACCAAAACATCATTTGCTGTGAAATAGGTTCCTTGATTAAAAGCAATGTTGTTTGGAATGCATAGCAGTGGATAACAAATTCTGTAATGCACAAATAGTAGTTTTGAAAGAAGCTTTGTGTGCAGGCAATGCATATGTACATCTGCAGTATGTGCCTAATCCATTTAAAACAAATCACTGCAACTTCCATGATGGAAGTGATCCAATGCAATCAACCTGCCACAAGGTAGAAGGCTAATCAACTTGGGGAATGGTCACATATCAGGAGCTGAATGTGGGTCTCTGCAGCTGGCAGATTGGGCACTCAGCAGTGGCTGTAACCATGTCAGCTTGGTGAGGGGAAGTCCATATTGCTGAGCCCATGCATAACCTCCATCCCTACCACAATGGCCACTTTGTTTATAAGCCCATTGTGAAATGACAGGCGTGTTTGGGGAAAGATCCTGAGCTTTAGCCACATGGCAGGTCATATTATCAATTTGATTATTAGTATCTTCTTCTGCTGAAGTCATCCAGAGATGAGAACCCAAATGGGACAAATATTTTCTTGTTATTTGCCCACTCAGAAAGTTCTATGCACATACCTCATCCCCAGACCACTTTGTCACCAATTTTCAATCAAATCCCTTCCAAGCCCTGACCCATACAGCCAAACCACTGGCAGCAGCCCATGAATCAGTGTACAAATGCAACTCCAGACATTCTTCTTCTAAGCAATATGAACAACCATGTGCATGGCTTTAAATTATGCCCACTTGGAGGATTTACATTCACCACTGTCCTTCATGGATATCCCAAAAATGATTGCAGTGCTGGAGCTGTCCACTTTTAGGTGGTAAATGCATATCATGCAGAACCTTCTGTAAGCCAAACCTGAGTTTTGTCTTCCTCAGTCAATGGATTGTAAGGGGCTACTTAAGAGGCCAAAGCTATGGGCTGCGAAGGAGAATGTAATGTGGCAGAGGTGGAGACTATGGGCATTTGGGTTACTTCATATAACTTACTTGTTCCTTCAGGAACTCCTTGAACTCCATCTCATATATACAACTTCTACTTTATTATGGTGTGCTTCTGTGCATGCCCAATTTTATGGTTTGGTGGGTCAGACAATATGCAGCTCAGGATAGGCAATCAAGATCTCACAGTATCTTTATGGCCCATGGTTAAGCCTTCAGTCTCTACTATGACCCAGTAGCAGTCCAAAGATATTTCTCAAAAGGAGACTAGTTATGTGCAGAGGATGGTAGTATTTGCTCCAAAATCCTAAGGGTCTGTGTTGTGATTCTCCAATAGAGGCCTGCCAAAGGCTCCAGACAACATCTCTATTTGCCATTGAAACTTCCAGTACCATTGATCTGATGGATCATATGGCCCAAGTGGTAGTACAGCTTGCACAGCAGCCTGGACCTGTCACAGACCCTCCTCTTTTTCCAGTCCCCAATCAAAACTAGAAGATTATCTGGTTATTCATTAAATGGGCTGGAATAGCACACCCAAATGAGGAATGTGTTGTCTCCAAAATCAGAAAAGTCCAAATAAGCATTTTGCCTCCTTTTTGGTCAAAGGAGAGGCCAGAAGCAGCAGCTTATACTTTACTTTAGAAGGGATATCTCAACATGTACAACATCACTGGACACAGAAATTTCACTGAGGGAGAAGACACATATATATTTGTTGGATATATCTCCCAACCTCTCTCATGGAAATGCCTTACCAAAAAGCCAGAGTTTTGCTACTTCTCGGTCACTAGGTCCTATCAACATCATGTCATCAATATAATGGACCACTGTGATGTTTTGTGGGAAGGAGAGATGATCAAGGTCTTGTAGACAATATTATGACATAGGGCTGTAGAGCTAATTATCCCATGGGGCAGGACAGTGAAGGTATATAGCTGGCCTTGTCAGATGAAAGCAAAGTGTTTCTGGAGTTCCTTACTAACAGCAATTGAGAACAAAGCATTTGCCAGATCAATAGCCGCATACTAGGTACCAGGGGATGTGTTGATTTTCTCAAGCAATGATACCACATCTGGGACAACAGCTGTGATTGGAGTCATCACCTGATTAAACTTATGATAATCTACTGTCATCCTCCAAGATTCATCTCTTTTCTGCACAGGCCAGATAATGGAGTTGAATGGGGATATGTTGGAAATCACCTCCCCTGCATCCTTCAGATTCTTGATGGTGGCACTATTCACTGTTATCCCTCCAGGAATCAGGTATTGCTTTTGATTTTCTATTTTGCTAGGTAGGGGCAATTTTAATGAATTCCACTTGGCCTTTCCTCACATAGTAGCCCTCACTCCACAAGTAAGGGATACAATGTAGGGATTCTGCTGGTTACTGGGTATGTCTAATCCAATTATTGATTTTGGAGCTGGAAAAAACCACAGAATTGGTCTGGGGACCCACTGGACACACTGTGAGTTGGACAGGAGTTAAAACTATATCAATCATCTGACTTCCACAAGCCCTACTCTGACTGGTGTATCACAGTGAATTTTCGTATCTCCTGGAATTAATGTCACTGGTTAACCAGTGTCTAAAAATCTTTGAATTTTCTGGTCATTTCATTTCCCCAATGCACAATTACTCTGGTTAAAGGCCATGGGTCTCCTTGGTGAAAACTGGGAGGAATATTAACAGCTAAATTATTGGCAGCATAACAGGATCTTTCCCCAGTAGGTACTGGCCGTCTCTACATTCAAGAGACTCTGGGTCTATAATCTGTTTCAAGTCTGGAAATTGATTGAGGGGCCATGATTCTCTGTGTCTGCAATTCAAGTTAGAGTTTTGTTCACTCAAACTAGGACTATTCTTCTTATACATATCAAGAAGGAACTTAGTAGACTGCCTATCTATTTCACTTCCAGGTACCCATTGATCTCTTAAGCAGTGTCATAACTCTATCTGATTCAGATTCCTTGGATTGCTACTTTTAGTCTGCGTTTCATTGTGGTAGTGACACCCACCTTATATTTGGTGATTTACTTTGGATACTTGACTTTTACCAGTCTGAGATACAATCATTCCCATAATGTTTAAGGATTCTAGTTCCATTACAGCTTACCTTACAATAATATCTGGACTACCATGAAGACCAACCACAGAACTCTTCAGGTAAAATGGAGTTAGTCTTAAAATTTATTCCTTACAGTCCTGGTTAAAGGTGTGTCCTCCTGACATTCCTGTGCTGGGTAAGCAGGTCTTAAATGGTAAATCCACTTTAGCATTCCAATCTCTCTAAGACTTTAAGTCCTTCTTCTACTCTATACCAGGGTAAGTCGGCATCTCAACCTCAGACATACTAGGCCATCTTTTGGTACATGGTTCAGTCACACACAAAAACAAACTGTTAGAACCACTTGAAACCCCTTGAGCTACATCATGGAATCCAGAAATCTGCTTAATGGTTTCATATCAATAAATCATCCTGATCCAACTTAATATTTCTTCCACCATATCCCATACACTTAATATCCTTTCCCACACATATTCCCCTGATTTCTGTCTATATTAGTTGCAAAACCCATGCAGTTCTTTTAAAGTGTAGGGTACTACTTCATGGGTCACACTTTGTATTTCACCTTCGGTGGCTTATTGTGACTATATTCTAGAAATATGTCTTTCAAGAGAAGAGGGGTGGGGGGTTAAGGAGAAGGAAAAGACATGCCTTCAAGCTACTGACCTTTGTATTTCCATCTGGCAAATCAGGATTAATCTCTTTAGGCCAGAGTTGGAAGGCAGATTCCTCAAGGCAGGTTGGAGGTCGGGCAGTGCAAGCTTTAGTTTCGCTGTTACCATCCTCAGGGTTGGGAAGAGGTCCAAACTCCTTTGGGCAGGCTGGAGGCTGGGTGATACTAGATTGACAAAGTGTGGTCCTCAAAGGGCAGGCCATCACAGGTTTATCTGGCAAAGTCTCAGAAGAATTTCAGGTTCCAATATCACTGTTGATATCATCATCTCACAGTTCTCCATCCAAATCCTCAGGGTTCCACTCCTTTACAATCAATGCCTTCACTTTAAAAGAAGAACCCTGTGAGGTTGAGATTTTCATTTCCTTTGTAACTCTACTACTTGTACAATGAGACTCTGAGTCTGGATTTCAGATATACTAAGATTGTGCCTGTATGAAAGAAGATTTTATTTCAGGGCCCACATAGAAACTTTCACATCTTTCAGGTGGCATTTAACTTGCAAATTTGAGCACTTTAACTCATTCCTTTCTATTGTTTCTGTATCCAGAGTATCTCAGAGGAGTCAGCCAACATCATTCTACCTTTTAACTCCACAAAACTCTGTTAAGGTGTTGCAAACACTCTCACTTTGATGCTTGCCTCTTATAAGTTTGGAAGTACTGGAATCCAGTGATGATATTTTTTTGTTTCTCCATTTCCAACTCACACCATAGGTTGTCAGGGGCCCCCTCATTATTGGAAAGCACATCATTAGTATCCTTGTGTCCAATTTGTGTAGAAACCCATTTGTAAAACTCCTAGAACCACTTCAGAAATTCCACATGAAGGATTCTGTTCCTCAAGAACCACTCCTGGCACCAAGCTGTATTGATAAGTGTTCTCTAGGGAAACGGAATGAACAGAAGAGATCTGTAAACAATATGAGATTTTATAAAATTCTCTCACATGACAAAGGAGATGTACAAGTCCTGCAGGCAGGCTGCAAACCAGCGGCTCCGATGAAGTTCTGATGAATGTCCTTGATGAGTTCCCAGGAAACACTGGCTGTTCAAAGATGAGCTGGAATATTCTCCATGAATGCTTAAATCACTTTCTCTTTTAAGGGACTCAACTGATTGGATAAAATGTCACTCATTGCTGACAGCAATATCCCTGGTTGATTGTAGATGTAATCAGCCATCTATATAGTAATTCCACTGAAGACTAAAGCCCATAAATGTCCTTGTATTACAATTATAGTTAAGAGAAGTCTCAATAAACTTAAAAATATTGAAATTTTACAAAGCACTTTCTCTGACCATAATGGAATGACTCTGGAAATCAATGACAAAGAACTAGCCATTTCACAAATATATAAAGGTTAAACCTCATGCCATTAACCAATTAATGTGTCAAAAAAGAGATTGCCAGAAAAAGAAGTAAATATCCTGAGATGAGTGACAATAAGGAGACAACATATCAATACCCATGGTTTACAACAAAAGTAGTGCTGAGAGGGAAATTTATACCCCTAAATGGCAACAATTAAAAGAATAGCTAAAGTCAATGATCTAACTGCACACCTGTGGGAGCCAGAAAGAGAACATCAAACTCTTCCCAAATTCATAGCTTTATAATCTAGAATATAGGTTACCTGCACATAGAATGGTGGTAGAGAATTGGGAGCTGATGCTTAGTGCATGCAGAATTTCAATTTAGGTTGATTGTAAATATTTGGAAATGTATAGAAGTGATGGCAATACATTACTGTGAGTATAATTAAGAGCTTTGAATTATGTTTGTGGTTGTTGTTGAAAGGGAAATTTTACATCATAAATGGTACTAGAGGGAAAGTAGAGTGTCAAACATGGGACTGTATAACATAGCAAACTTTTTTAGATTATGTGTGTGTTGAATAGAAGAAAAATATTTTCTTTCACGAATTATAACAAACATCCTTCACTATTACAAGCTGTTTATAGTAGGGTAGTTTATGGAAAAAAATACAGCTAATGCAAACTATGGACTACAGTTAAGAGTAATATTTTAATATTCTTTTATCAGTATAAACAAAGGTAACACCCAAAGAAAAGTGTCAACAATAGAGGAGTATATATGGATGTTACTTTTACATGGCTTATGTAAATCTACAACTTCTCTAATTAACAAAAAATAAATTACAATATTAAAGCATTCTTCTAAGTAACAGAAGTCTGACACAAAGTATCGCATATGGTATGATTCCACTTGTATAAAATGTAAATATAAATAAATCTAAAGAGATATAATTAACTTTGTGGTTATATAGTGCTTCTGAGGATAGAGGGATTTAGAGGTGACTGTAAAAGTGCATGGGTTTTTCATTTTAGGAGTAATGAAAATGTTCTAATATTTATTGTGGTGATGAATGCACAACTCTGTGATTATACCAAAACCCACTGATATTATACCTTGAATGGATTGTATTGTATGTGAATATATATCAATAAAGAGATTAAAAACAAAAAGAAAAAGGATTACTGAAAAAATGCATTTATGTCTTATAAATCTAACAATTGAAACTTATTTTGATTATTGTTTAAGTTGATTATCTTTTTTCTCTCTTTTCACTTTCAACATCATTGTGTGATTGGATCTAGTAAAAATCTTTCAGTGTCCGCATATAGCCACGATTTCTTTTTCCATTTTCCTAATCTGTCTTTTAAACGGAAAGTATAGTCCATTTTTATTTAAAGTAAATTCTAGGATTATCTTCTACTATTTTGCTATTTGTTTTCAATATGTCATTTGTTCTTTTTTGTTCTTCAATTCCTTCATTACTGCCCATCACATATTTAATTGTTTTTTTTGGAGGGGGTGGAAATAGATTATAATTTATTGCCAAGTAGAGCCCATTGAGTGGGTGTTGATTTCAAGGGACTATATGCCTTACTCTGGTGTTCAAATATCCCTAAAGTACTCAGGAAAATTCTTTTTAAAAAAAAAAAAAATTTAAAAGATACTTAGATTACATAAATGCAACACAAAAAATATAGGGATTCCCATATGCCCCACTTCCCACATCTCCCACAATCTCCCACATAAACATCCTTCATTAATGTGGCACATTCATTGCAATTGATAAACACATGCTGGGGCTTTAACATTAAGCATGGACCATAGTTCA
>JAQZBX010096321.1:0-11815 GCA_029593785.1 Cabassous unicinctus
TGACAAGGTTGAATTTAATTGTTTTAGAAGATTAAGAGTGTTTATCCATGTGCAATTTTTCTACTTTCTAGTTTGAAAATCCATCTGGATCCATTAACCATGATATAAATATAAAAAAAAAACTTTTGTGCTAATATATTAATCACAATATCTTTTATAAGTACAATTTAGAAAGATGAGCACAAGATAGAAAAAAGAAACTAGTACTTAAACTCAAACTTATGAAATAACATGCCCATAGTCAAAAAGTAGATATAGAAACTAGATAGTTACAAATTTTACAGACACACACAAGACATATAATAAGGAAAACAGAAAGCACAATTATAAGGCCTATTGATTATAATACAATCAAAATATATTCCATAATTTGAAAAATAAAAGAAATAGAACAATCAAAATCAAAGCCATAAAGGTGTTTGTGATTTGTGTGGTTTCATATTTTATTTGGCTTCCACCTTGCCACAGTTTGCATAACTTTTACATATTTATATACCTCCATACCATTTGCCTCAGCCAAGTAAAATATCCAAACTATACATTATTCTGTTCTCTCCATAAATAAGGTGTAACCAGGTCATTTCAGAGGTTACACTTAGGCACATCTTAGCAGGATCTCATTGACTACCACAGTAAATATTGCCCCAAATAGTGGGGCTCCTGGGGACTCTGGAGACATCCAGACACTATAGGCAAGGCAGACTGCTCAGAAACTTGGCACCCTGCTAGTGGGCCCTACTTTGAATTTATACTCTCCAATGTGACAGAGTCTGTCTCAGTTGTGGTCTCCCTACACAAGGCTTTTTTGTTCCTTGTATATGAACCTATAGTTAGTACTAGAGTATATAGATGTAAGTCCAAGAAACATAAATCTTTGAGATATCTTGTGTCAGTTGGGCCATGAATCGCAACAGAGTTGCAACCTCTACTCTACAGTTCATTGGACTCACCCAGGAAGACTAACAAGGAGAGGATGCTTAACAGCTATCCCAAGGAACAGAGAGAGTCTGCACCTGCAAGCAAGATAGTCCAATTCATCTGCCCCATGAGATCTAAACTCGCTCTCAATTAGAGACAGAATGGGCTTCCCTATCCCAGAATCCCCATAAGTAGGGAATGAAAGATGGACTAGGGTAGATTTACTGTGTTTCTACTATAGTCTTATTGTTATTCTAGTAATGGAAAAACATTTATCATTGATGTGGAGGCAGTGGCCAGAGGAGGAGGGCCACTCCAGGGGAGGGAGAGGGAAATAGGTGTAATATGGTGTAATATGGAGGCATTTTCAAGACATTGGGATTGTCCTGAATGATGCTGCAATGACAACTACAGGCCATTAGATATCTTGTAATAACATACAAAATTGTGTGGGACAGAGTGTAAACTGTAATGTAAACTATAATCCACACTTAGTGGCAATCCTCCAATATGTGTTCACCAACTGTGACAAATTTACTACACTAGTGAAGTATGTTGTTATTGTGGGAACATGTGGGAGGGGCAGAGAATGGGGAATATGGGAATCCACTATATTTTTTCTGTAACATTTATGTAATCTAAGTACATTTTTTTAAAAAGTATTTGTAGCAGTTTTGCATTGTTTAACAATTCCAAAATTAGATATTGTATTATGTTTGCAAAAAAGGTCTGTTCCTTTAGGGCTATTAGATTGTATTAGATTCAGAGGTTTCACTTTTACTTGATTAAATTATGATTAAGGCTTTGACTTGGCCATGGCACTAGGATATTGAGTCTGCACACCCTTGGTGGGTGGGGTATCACAGAGAAAATGACACAGCAGAAGAAAGAGTTGGAGTCTTTGATGCTGGAGCCCCAGGAAGTAAATATACAGGAGAAGAATACAAAGAAATAGAGATGGCTCCATAGACATGGAAGAGGCCTTGAGAAGAGAGAAAGCCTGACTCTCTATAGCTGACCTTTTGAAGAAAGCAGATCAACAAGGCCCCAAAATAAATGAGCCCCAGGGAGAGAGCCAAGCCTTATTCTAACCTACAGCTGAGGATTTATGATCTTGGACCATGTAGCCTTAAGAGGAAAAGGAAGGCTGGGCCCTCACAGAGACTGGAAGCCATCTTGCTTCAGCACATGGCAACAGACATTGGTGAGAGAAGTAACTTATGCTTTATGATCTTATGACTAAGTTTCTCTCCCAAATAAATACCCTTCATAAAAACCAATAGATTTCTGGTACTTTACATCAGCATCTGTTTAGCTGACTAATACAGTATTTGATACCTAGAGAGTGGGGTTGTACTTTTGTAAATACCAAAATGCTGGAATGGTTTTTTAAATGGGAAAAAGGTATTTTTTGGAGGAATCATGAGATGCTTCATGGAAAAGACCTAGATTGCTTTGAAGATAGTATTGGTAAGAGTATGGATATTAAAGAGCCTTTTTATGATGTCTTAGAAGTAAATGATGAAAATATTATTGAAAACTGAAGGAAAGGTGATCTGTGTTTTAAAGTTGCAGACAACATAGCAAGATTGACTCCTGGTGTTTTAAGGAAAACAGAATTTGAAAATAATGAGCTTGGGCATTTACCTGAAGAACTTTCCAAAATAAACTCAGAGAAAGTGGTTTAGATTCTCCTTGTAGTTTCTATTAATATGCTAGATGAGAGACACAAGCTGAGAACTGAATTGTTCGGCACAATGAAACCAGAAACAGATTCCATAAATTCCAAGCCTCTTGAAATCAAGCCCCCAGATGATACTGCCCCATTTGAGGACTTACCTAAACTTGGAACTTATAAATTAGAATTCAAAATGCATTTAACCAGGAAAAACTTGTGGAAAGTCTTTCTCTCTGATGGCTTAGACCCCTGATTCTTGCATGGTAAACCAACAAACTTTTTGAGAGATCTGTATGAAGAAAACCACTGTCAGCTTGGACTAAAAGTGACATGTAGGGAAAAGATGGGAGGGGAAACAGCTTTATGAGGAAAACCATGGAAACTGAGATCTGTAATTAAGACATATCCTTGAGCCAAGAGAGGAACCCCACACATCTGTACAGAGAGGGTGAATTTGCCCCAGCAGTTGAAGAGGGTGGATGTTCCTGTCCACTATTCAGAGTGGGTTTTGCCACGCTAGGGCACAGGGAGGTTGAAGCACATCCACTAATGGTTAGGGAGGGTTATGTTGACACCCTATAGTTCTGAAAGGGTTAGGACTACCCTCCATGGATTAGGGAAGGCCAGTTCACCAACTCCTTGCTCTGAGAGGGTTGGACCTGTATTCCAGAGTGTATAGAGGATGTAGGCTTGACCTCACGGTACTAGGGTGGTTAAGACTCTAACCCAAGGATTGGGTAAATTGTGGCAATCACCCCAAAACCCTTGAAGGGTGATGTCTGGAGCTTGGTTGCCACCCAGATGTTTCATGAGCATGGAACCAAGAAAATGGTCAATGGGCAAGCCTATGTAAAGTATGGGTCTCCCTGAAGCCCCAGGGAGAAGGAACCATCATTTTATGAATGACTTTCAGACTTTGAAATCTACTGAAGTATATCCCCCAGGTTTTCAGAACTGTTCTAGACTTGTGACTCATGTTTCCTTCCTGATTTCTCCTTATGGTAATGCAAATATTTATCCTTTGTCTGTCCCTTTGTGTATTGGAAGCAGATAAATCATTTTGTAATTTTCAGAGGTCTACAACCCCAAGATAAACAGTATTTCTTCACACAGATTGTGATATGATTTTTTACTTGTGTTGTTACTTATTTAAGGTTTTGAATATTGTAATGTCTTTTTGGAATTCAGAGGTTGGAGTGCAGCAGTTTGGCATTGTTTGTGGATTCTGAAAGAAGTTTTTTTTTAACTGGTCTATTCCTCTGGGCATATTCGATTGTGTTAAATTAAGTCATTTCACTTTTTCTTGATTAAATTTTAATTAAGGCTTTGATTTGGCCATGTCACTAAGATGTTGAGTCTCCAAACACTTGATGGGTTGGGACTCAGAGAAAATTACATGGCAGAGGATAGAGATTTGGATGCTGGAGGCCTGTGAATTAAATAGATAGAGGAGAAGTACACAGAGAAGCAGATATGTGAGGAAAGAGAGAAGGCTCCATTAGATATAGCAGAGGCCTTAGAAAGGAAGAAGTGCCTGGGAGAGTCAAGCCTTATGCTTACCTACAGCTGAGAAAAGAAGGAGCTGGGACCATGGACCCTTAGGAGGAAGAGGAAGGCTGAACCCTTACAGATATCGACAGCCATTTTGCTCCAACATGTGGCAATAAACTTTGGTGAGGGAAGTAACTTACGCTTTATGGCCTTGTGACCGTAAGCTTCAACCTCAAATTAATACCCTTTATAAATGCAAACAGAATTCCAGTAGTTGCATCAGCAACACTTAAGCTGACTAATACAGTATTAAAACAACAACAACAAATCCTTGTTGTAAGAGGTGTAATAAAAAAATTAACGTAATTATATTAAACTTCCAGAGAATAGGCCTTGGATGTGAAAAGCTTAATCAAAATGTATGCACAGTTTGACTTGCAAAGAGAAAATAGTTACTCATCTCATTTCCATGAGCTCTGGTTAGATTTTGGCCATTGACCATATTAATTATGCCCAATTCTCCACCATTTTTTTTTTAGTAAGAAATACATTTGAATGACTGCACGGCATTAGGTCTAATACCTCAAAGAAGTGTTTATTGGAGGGTTATTGTAGTTTATTCTCAATATTGTGTGAAATATATTTTAAGAGTATCATGTACTGACAAATGTTTCTACTTAGAAGATTATTTTAAAAATTACAACCCAGAACACTGTCATGTACAAATGAGGGTATCTCCTTAGGGACACATATGTTGGATAAAAGAATTAAAGTGGAGTCAGTAGTGAGGGGAGTAGGTAGTTAGTTTGGGATGGAGATAGCTTCCTCTGTCTGATTAGGAGAAACAGGAAGTTATGCTTCCATGCATTACTCAGAAATTTACACCTAACTTTCTATTGTGGTTGTTGATAGTACCTACCACCAATGATGAGTTTGAAGAATTAAACTAGTTAACAGTTGCAAACTATTTACAATATTACATGACATACAGCAAGCATTCAATAAATAGTATATTTAATTATGATAAGGATTGCTGTTATAGCTTTTGAATTGTCATTACACATAAATGAGGTAGATTCAAGGATGAAGTCATTTCCTATACATCTTGGCTAATATTTGGACAAAAACATTTCAAAATTATCCACATCCCAGTGTGAACATGTTCTACTAAAGTCTCAAAAAGTAAAGAATTACATAAGTAAAGAAAACAAACTCTCCAGACAGAAAATATCAATAATGACCCTGCTAGGAAATCCACACTCTCACGGCCCTTATGCCGAGCCCAACCAACTGGCCAGTATTTTGGACTGAACCCTGCCCCAACCCCACATACCTACCTAACTCTGGCTTATCAGCAAACTCCTCAGAACCGCTATCCAAACTGTCACACATATACGGAAGGCTGGATACAAATAGTAGGGCAGGAAAGAGCCTGGATCTTTATTTAACTTTTCATTTTTTTTCTCTTTTTAACATTATTTTTTTAAGAAGTATTTGATTACATAAAAAACATAGGGGATTCCCATATACCCCACCCCTTACTGATCTCATTTTACCCTGCTAATAACATTTCATATTAGTGTGGTACATTTATTACAATTCATGAACAAATATTGAAGCATTTCTTTTCTTGGTGTTGCCTCTCCTGCCTGTAGTCTCCAGATATCTCTAGAGCCTTTGGGAGCACCCCTGTTTGAGGTTTTGTTTACTGTGGCAGTTAGTGATATCTTCCTGAAATGTGTTTAAGTGTAATCTCTGAAATGATTTCTCGACTGACTTTGACATCTCAGCCATAAATTCTCTTTTGTATTTAATGTTTCACTCTTTTGGCCAAGGCCTTTTTCCAAATGTATCACTTGTTGGCTCTTGGCATTAATCCCTTGGTGCCAAGGAATCTTGTCCCTGGTAGTCATGTCCTATGCTGGGGCGAATGCAGTGAGTTTTATTTGCTGAGTTTGGTTTAGAAAGAGGTCAGATTTGAGTAAAACGGAGATTTTTAGGAGGTAACTCTTAGGCAATATATATTATCAGGTTAAGTTTCAATTTTACAGGAACAAGATTCCTAAGTATAAGCCTTAGTAACAAGGGCTTGGTGTATTGGTCTGTTTTCTTTTATTAGGCATGGCCTATATACTTGAGAGATTCTTGCAACTCCAGTAAAGAACATGGCAGGATACTCCAGAATGGGAATTTACTATTTGGTTTGTTATTGTGTGGGTCTCTACCCCCTGAGATAACACCCTTTTACCACTTGATCACATTCATTTTCCAAAGAGGCATTCCCCAAGTGCAACCTTTCCCAAACATACCCCTACAATTGACATCTTGAAATAGTGAGCCTTTCCAGCCATAGTTGCCAAAAGAACACTCCCACAATTTTATTCTCAATCACAGTCCTCAGCATTCCCAGGGTTCACCTGTTCCTTCCTCTAGCCCTTCTCCCAGCTCTTTGCACAGCCCAAATCTCTCCACAAACTCTGCTCTCACTCATACTCGAGCATTGTCGACCCCACTCACACCACTGCCTGACCACACCCATACACTTTATAATTTATTTTGCCCATATTGAGCATCAGTTCATCATTCTCTATTTCTTTTCTATCTCTTGGTAACCTATTTTCCACACTTTACCTTTGTGAGTCTGCTCAAAATCTTTAGTTCATATCATTGAAATTATGCAATATTTGTCCTTTAGTGACTGGCTTACTTAACTCAATATAAGATCTTCGAGATTCATCCATGTTGTCACACATGTCAATATTTCATTCCTTCTTACAGCTGAATAATATTCCATCAAATATATATACCACATTTTATTTATTCATTTATCTGTTGATGGACACTTGGGTTGCTTCCAAATTTTAGCAATTCTGAATAATGCTGTGACAAGCATTGGTATGCACATATCTGTTCATGTCCCAGTTTTCAATTTTACTAGGTATATTCCTAGTAGTGAGATTGCCAGATCATATGACAATTTTATATGAAGCTTACTGAGGGATAGGACAAAGCATCCTACACAGTGAATGCACAGTGACTGCACCAATAGCAGATGAGTGTTCCTATTTCTCCACACCCTCTCCAACATTTGCTGTTTTCTGTTTTTTTTTTAAATATCACCCCATCAAAAAAATGTAAGATGATATTTCATTGTAGTTTTGATTTACATTTCCCTAATAGCTAGTGATGTTGACCATCTTTTAGGTGCTTTTTAGTCATTTGTATTTCCTCTCTGAAAATTTTTCTGTTCAAATCTCTGAGATGTAAGCTTACTTTATATATGCTGGATATTAGGCTCTTTTTTTTTAAATATACCTTTTTATTTTAAAAAGAAACTTAGATTACATAAATCCTTTTTTTTATTGTGGGTAAGAATCAAATTTTTCACAATACATACCAATATTTGTAAAATGATATATAAATACATATGCATATATGTGCATTTGTTTACATAAATGTTATTTGTTATATATATATATTTTTTTTTAAAGGTGCTTAGATTACCTAAATATTACTCAGAAATTACAGGGATTCCCATGTGGGTTTTGTACCACACGGATGAGGAATGGTGGTGTGGGAAGTTGTTGGAGATGGGGGCGGATATTAGGCTCTTTACAGAAATATGGTTCCCAAATATTTTCTTCCATTGAATAGACTGTCTTTTCTCTTCCTTGACAAAGTCCTTTGCAGCACAAAAGTTTAATTTTGAGGAGTTTCCATTTATCTATTTTTTCCCTTGTTGCTCATGCTTTGGATGTAAAGTTTATAAAATCATTTCCAACTACCAGATCTCATAGATACCCAGTTTGGATTTTTTTTTTACCTTCACATCTGTGCCATTTAATTTTACAAGAATAAGGAAATCAAAACATAACAGAACATGCTTTTATATTTGGTCAATATTAATGAGAAGTAATTTAAAGCATATATACTATGAGGGAATTTGTCAATGTGAATTTATATTGCAGATATTTTTCATTAAGGCAAATTAATGCCTCACTTGAACCTTTGTTCTTTAAAATTCAAGACCATTTGGATTTTGTTTCTAGGGAAAACTGAAGCTCAAGTACATTGAAAATATGGTCCTGAAACAATAACAAGTAGATATTTAAAGTTTAGACTTCAATTATTGTGACTAACATCAAGTTTTGCTTTGAAAATTGCTTTCAAGAGAAAACCTAATTATTCAGTTATTTACTTATTTATTCATTAATTTATTAGAATAATTTATCTATTACCAAATGCTTTCTTGATATAAATTCTAAGTATGGGATCTTTGATGATATACACATACTCCTTCTCTTTAGAATATTTATAGATAAGAGTGATAGGCAATTAGATTATCTAGATTCAACGGAAGATTTTCTTTACAAAAATATAAAGGTGTTGGATTTTGTTCACAAATAAGTGTTTAACCTTGCTGGAGCTGGCAAGGATATAAAGGAGGGGAAATTAGTATAATTATAAGCAGGTGTCAAGGGGAAATATTCTGTAAGAAGTGAAAATTAAATGAAGATCTTAAATATGACTCAAGTTTAGAGCTAGAAAAAGATGTCAGGATATTATAGGCAATTTATTATTTTGGCAGCCCTTGAACCATTATTATAAATATTCCAAATTTATATAGACTGCAAATTGGTCACTACACAGAACTAAGTGTAGAGAAAAATGTTGGTAGTTTACAACAATCTGTCTATTGAACAGCATTTTACTCAGATGGATATTTGTGTTTCATATTAAAGCCATAAATAAATAAAACAGACAACTAAACCAAAAACCCGTGATTATTTAAATTCAAGTTCCTTGGATAGTATTTGATGGAGTGTTAACCCCCTGCTCAGACACCACAGCATTATCTACCTACACAACTTAGTAAAATACCATTTCCATCCACTCAATAGCTGCCATGGTAAACATCTTGATGAATACAATCTTCTCCATTTTAAAACATTTTCAAAAATGTTATTATGACCTGATACATAAACATGGTAAACATTTTCCCAGTTCTGCATCCTTAGTCTCCAGAGATTTAAAAATTTGTGAATGGCAGGATGAAGTTAGAGATTGTAAAATTGCTAGCATGATTAAGGACAAAAAAACAGAATGTTTATATATGGAAAAGATAAATTGCAGATGATGTGTACACTTATTCAGCAGCCTATACTACAAGTACTTGTATATAATTGACTTTTGTTTAGAAACTTAGTATCCATGAAAGACTACTTGATATGCTAGAAATGACATACTAAATGTATTCTCAAAATTATATACAAAATAATTTTGTTTTTTTTCCATAAAATTCATATGGAACAATTTAATAAATAAATAAGTAAATAAAATTTCATATTCCAATGGAACATGAGGTAAAATGGGATAGAAATGAATCTATAATGTAGGTTGTGGATTACTGGCATATTCACATTATTGGTCTTCTAATCCCTGAGCATGGAAAGCATTTCCATTTATATACATCTTTCATTCCAATGTAGAGGTCTTAAACATCTTTCTTTAGAGTTTATCCTAAAAGTATGTTCATATTATAATGGAATTGATATGATCATACTATAAATGGAATTGAGACTATAATTTGTTTGGTTTGTTGATTGTTTTTTTATGTTTATTTGTATTAAGAACCCATGCTATCATTACTTAATAGATTAAAGAGATTGCTTCTAGATCCTTTAGATTTTCTCCTACAACTCTATGCCAACTATAAATAAAGGAAAATTTACTTATTCCTCTCAAATCTCTATGCTATCCTTTTTCTTGATATACTGCAGTATTGAATGAAATAGATAATGAATATTCTTGATATAATTCACCAAATTCAAAGAGAAATTGTTCAGCAATTCCCAAATATGTAATGTAGGTTTCTTTCTAGTTTTTCCTTATCAAATTAAATAAGTTCCTTTCTACTTTTAATTTGCTGAGCATTTTTAACAAATAAATATTAAATTCTACTAAATAATTTTTCTGTGTCCATTTTATAGCCACAAGATTTTTTGTCATTTAAGATATAAATAAAATAAAATTATACTTATTTGAATATTTAGACTACTTTGTATGCTTGAAAAAAATGTAATTTAGGTATTTTGGATTCAATTAACGAATATTTTGATGTGGGTTTCTGGGTCTGAATTCATAATAATATTCATCTGTAATTTTTCATTCTTGCAATATTTTGATGAAGTTGTTTATCAGAGTCATGTTAGCCTCAGGAAATGAACTGAAATAAGTTCAGTTTTCCATTATCTGGAAACGTTTGCAGAAGATTGTTATGATAATGTAATATAAAGCCAATATTTATGGTGGAATATATAGATTTTTGTAGAGATACATTTTAATTAAAATAATATCTCCTCTCTTTTATTAATTGTATAACATTTTGAATTCAAAGGAAATGGCTGAAAGGCTCATTCTACAGAAAAATATATTTTTTTCAATGAGCTCATTTTTATTCAATATCATATGACACATACTGTTGTTGTCAATAATTACAATAAAAATTTTTGAAAATATATTTTTTATTTTTTCTAAAAAGCAATCCAATCTTTTTGTTCTTGAGTATTGTTCCCTGGTATGAATATATCATTTGATAATCCATTCTCCCATTATAAACATTTTGGTTATTTTTAGGTTTTGGCTATTACGAGAAAGACAGCCATAAAAATTCTTATACAAGTCCTTGGATATTTTCTTTCATTTCTCTAGGGTAAATACCAAGGAAAGAAATTGCTGGGTAGATGTGTACGTAACTTTTTAAGAAACTGCCAAAAAGTTCTCCACAGCAGTTGTACAGTTTTATACCATTCTCTAGTCATATAGAAACATATTAGAGTTCCAATTGCTCCACCTCCTCACCAGCATTTGTTTTTTGTAGTTTTTTTTATTTTAGGCAATTTAGTGGTTATGAACAGATATTTCATTTTGGCTTAAATTTACATTTCCCTGATATCTCATTGGCCATCATATATTTTATATTCATGAAATGTCTATTCAGTTGTTTTGCCCATTTTTAAAATGGGTTGTTCATCTTTTTATATTTGTTCTGTACAATTTCTTTGTATATCGTGGCTACAAGTCATCTGCCAGATATATGTTGTGTAAATATTTTCACCAAATCAGTGGCTTGTCTATTCATTTTTTTTTCTATTTTTAAATTTTTAAATTAAAAAAAAAAGATATTTAGATTACATAAATGTTACCCATAAAATATAGGGATTCCCATATGCCCCACCTCCCACACCTCCCATAACCTCCCACATAAACTTCCTTCATTAGTGTGGCACATTGATTGCAATTGATAAACACATCCTGGGGCTTTGCCATTAAGCATGGACCATAGATCACATTGTAGACCACACTCTCTCCCACACACTTCTGCATGTTACATGATGGTATAAAATGGCCTATATCTGTCATTACAATGTCACTCAGGACAATTCCCAAGTCCATATGATCCAGCAATTCCACTGCTGGGTATATACCCTGAAGAATTGAAGACACAATAACAATTATAACTTGTGAAAAAAAACAATAAGTGAGCCCCAACTTTTGATAATCTAACAAAAGTAAGTTTGTAGTTGTATGTGAAAAAAAATCAATAGAAGTTAAGACTGAGATGACAAACATGTTGGAATTAACTTACAATGTCTTTAAAGCAGCTGTAACATAACTGCTCTGATAATCAATGGTGAATGCTTTTGAAGTGAATATGAAAAAATGTAT
>JAQZBX010096322.1:0-11815 GCA_029593785.1 Cabassous unicinctus
AAAAAAAGAAAGAAAGAAAGGGAATCCCAAAATATCTACAACAAAGCTATTAGAGCTAATAAATGAGTTCATCAAAATGGCAGGATTCAAGATACATGCAAAAATCAGTAGCATTTCTATACACTAGTAATGAGCAAGCAGAGAAGGAAATAAAAATAAAAATACAATAGCAACAAAAGATTCAAATATCTAGGAATTAATTTAACCAGGAATGTAAAGGATCTGTATTCAGAAAACTACAAAACACAGTTAAAAGAAATCAAAGAATGCCTAAACAAATTGAAGGACATTCCGTGTTCATGGATTGGAAGACTAAACTTTGTGATGATGTCAATTCTACCCAATTTGATTTATAGATTCAATGTAATACCAATCAAATTCCAACAGCATCCTTCACAGAAATAGAAAAGTCAATTACCAAATTTATTTGGAAAGGCAAGGGATCCTGAATAGCCAAAAAAGAAGAAGGAACTCAGAGGACTCATGCTTTTTGATCTTGAAGTGTATTATAAAGCTCCAATGGTCAAACAGCATGGTTTTGGCATAAAGATAGACACATTGATCAATGGAATCAAATTGAGAGTTCAGAAATAGACCTTCACCTCTAGGGTCAACTGATTTTTGATAGGCCTACCAAGTCCATTTTTCTGGGACAGAACAGTCTCTTCAACAAATGGTGCTGGGTGAATTGGATATCCATAACCGAAAGAATGAAAGAGGACCTCTATCTCACTCCCTATACAAGAATAAACTCAAAATGGATCAAAGACATAAACATAAAATCCAGGACCATAAAACTCCTAGAAGATAATGTAGGGAAACATCTACAAGACCTTGTAGTAGGTGGGGATCTCTTACACCTTACATCCAAATCATGAGCAACAGAAGGAAAAATAGATAAATGGAACCTCCTTAAAAGTAAACACTTCTGCACCTCATAGGACTTTGTGAAGAGGGTAAAAAGGCATCTTACTCAATGGGAGAAAATATTTGGAAATCACACATCTGACAAGGGTCTAATATCCATGATATATAAAGAGATAACAACTCAACAATAAAAAGATAAACTATCCGATTTAGAAATGAGCAAAAGACCTGAACAGACATTTTTCTAAAGAAGAAATACAAATGGCAAAGAAAAAGATTCAACATCACTGGCTATTAGGGAAATGCAAATCAAAGGTATAATGAGATATCATTTTACACCTAACAGAATGGCCATTATTAACAAAATAGAAAACTACAAGTGTTGGAGAGGATGTGGAGAGATAGGAATGCTTATTCACTGTTGGAGGGAATGTAGAATAGTACAGCCACTGTGGGTCTGTTTGGCAGCTCCTAAGGAAGTTAGAGATCTACCATGTAACCCAGCAATATTGCTACTAGGTATACCCAGAAGAACTAAGAGCAGTGACACGAACAGACATCTGAATACCGATGTTCATAGTGGCATCATTTACCATTGACAAAAGATGGAAACAACTCAGGTATCCATCAACTGATGAATGGAAAAACAAACTGAGGTATATACACACTATGGAATGTTATTCAGCTGTAAGAAGAAATGAAGTTGTGAAGCATATGACAATGTTGATGAACATGGAGGACAAAATGTTTAGTGAAGCAAGTGAGGCACAAAAGGACACAAATATTATATAATTTCACTAGTATGAGCTAAATGTAATGTGCAAACTCATGGAGTTAATATCTAGAATACATCACCAGAGAAAAGAATGTAGCTAGAGAATGGAACGCTGAGGTTTAACCTGTGTAGAATTGGTAAAAAGTTGGTTGTAAATGTTTGGAAATGAATATAAGTGGTGAAAGCACATCATAAGATTTGTAATTAGTAGCGTTAACATATGGGTATGATAGTGGTTTGTTTTTGTTGTTTTTCTTTCTTTTTTTTTTTTGGAGTAATGAAAATGCTCTAATATTCATTGAAGTGATAAATGTGCAACTTGGAGATTATACCAAATGCCATTGATTGTACACTTTAATAAATTATGTGGTTTATGACCAAAAAAAAAAAAATAGGATGGATTAGGAGAAAAATACTCCAAATGTAAGATATGGACTATAGTTAGTAGTAATAATATAACGATGCTCTTTCATAATTTGTTACAAATGCTTCACAATAATGCAAGGTATTTGTGGTTGGGTGATGTATGGGAGCCCTGTATGATGTCTTGCATGTTTGTTTTGTAAGTTCACAACTTTTACTATACACTTATTATTTATGTATGTTCATGTATGAATGTTATAGTTCAATAAATTGTTTTATTTTTTTTAAAGAGGTACTGGGGATTGAACCCAGGACCTCATACATGGAAAGCAGGCACTCAACCTCTGAGCTACATCTGCTCCCCAAAGAGAGAGTTGTTTTTTGTTTGTTTGTTTGTTTGTTTTGTTTTGTTTTTAGGGGGTAATGGGGAACAAACCCGGGACCTCATACATGGGAAGCAGGCACTCAACCACTTGAGGTATTATACATCCGCTCACCAATAAATTGTTTTTAAAATGAAACAAAACAAGAAGGGAGGAAATAACTAAGACAGTAAAATAGATGAATTGATTCAAAATCCATACTCATGCTTATTTGATTTCTTAAATATATAAATATCTATATCTTCCCCCAACAAGATAAGTATCTTAGCACTGTTTCATGTCCATTTTACCATAACCACCCCACACATACACACACAATTCATGCTGATATTGCCTAGACAGAATTTTGTTGAGGGTTATCATTGACTGACATGCATTATTTTTGTTTTATTTTTATTTAATAGCTTCTATTGTGAAATAGTTTAATACTTACACAAAGTTGTGAGAATATTACAGAGTTTCTGTGTACCCTTTCTCAGCTTCCCCAAAGGTAATCTCATACATAACCATAGCACATTGTCAAAACCAGAAAATGAATGTTGATATGTAATATTATTAATTCAGGTTGTTTGGTGGGAACATGGCCAATGAGTTAGGCAGATAAGGCTCACCTTTCACTGAAACAACGGAGAAGGAGCCAGGGGCTGCCTTGGGGACCTGCTTTGGAGTACAGCAAACCAGGACACTGCTTCACAACTCCCAGGAGAGTGAGGGTCAGAGAGATGAAGAGGCCAAAACAAGTAATCATGAGTTATTAAACCTCCGGCCGCTGGGAAGGGCTCCCCTCCCCCACCCGCAAGACATTAAGTGAACGTAAAACTCCTGGCGAATTGTATCTAACTGAGAGGATAGCAGACATCTTCTTCCCTGCCAGCTCCTTTGGATATATATAGAACAGGAAGGTGTTTTGAGTCATCTGGGAGAGTGAGTACTGAACAGATAGGGAAGCCAGGGGAAAATCATGGGTTCCTTTCCTCTGTGCTGGAAGCAGTATACATACCCTGCCCTCAGGACAAAGAGCCTAGGTGGAGCCGCTGGCTCCCTGCTCCTAACGGGACTGTCATGGCAGATTCCCTGCGAGGAAGAGGGGTCTGGGAGGGTGGAGAGCGATTTCTTTGCAGTGAGTTTGGCCAGCTGGGTCCCCCTTGAATATCGGAAGGGAACCCGACTCCACAGAGAGAGGGGAGGGGGATCTCCTCAGGCAGGCTGTCACGCCCAGCCAGTAAAGAGAGGAATTACATTAGAGAGGAGGCAGAGACAGGTGGCTGATCAGCAGGAATCTAACCTGCCTGAAGGTGGATAGCCTTCTGAAAGACTAATTAGCCTAAGGAGACAAATAGCTCAATAGAAGAATTCCTGCCTAGCATATGTGAGGCCACTGGTTTGATACCCAGCTCTTCTTTGAGAAGTGATCCACCAGGTTATCAGGCATCCAGCTAAATATATAAACATTCTCTTTTATTAGCTTTTCTTGGATCTCTTATTTTTTCAAAAAAAAAAAAAAAAGCTTTCTTTTTTTTCCCTTATTTTACTCACTAAAACCTGGTTCAAAACTTGCAGAGGGCAGGTTGCAGGGTGAGTGATTGATGAACACTGAGAAGATTCCTAGGGGTGTAAGAGAGAAGGCTGGTTTTCCATGTTTATTTTTGTTTATTTTTTATTTTTTTTCTTCTGTCTCCTTATTTTAAATGAGTCGCTGCTGTCTTGTTTCTTGTTTGTTGTGTTTCCCCTTCCTTTGTTTCTCTTTTGTTTCTCTGCTTGTTTTTCTTTTTTTTTTTCTTTTTTCTTTTGTTTACTGATTTACTCTACCTATGCTATTTCTTTTCTCTCCTTCATCTTTATATTTTCTGTTTTTGTTTTCATTCCACCTCTTTTATTTGGTCTCCAGATTTTCTTGTTTTTATTTCACTCTCATTCCTTTTTTCTCTGTTTACTATCTTTATTTTACTTTTTTTCTTTCTCTCTTTTCTCTTTTGTTTCCCCTCTTCTCACCATTCCAGCCTTTTAAGTCATTCTGTATGTTTTTCTCTATTCTGTTTCTTGTTTCATTTTTTCTATTCCACTTTTCTAATCTTATTCATCTGTGCTTCTTATTCATGTTTTTTTTTTAAAGATTTATTTATTTTATTTATTTATCCCCCCCTTGCTGCTTGTGCTGCTGTGTCCATTCGCTGCATGTCTTCTCTGTGTCTGCTTATCTCCCCCTTGCTGTGAGGTCTTGCCGCATCAGCCCACAGCGCCACGCGAGCCGGCCTGCCCTCACAAGGAGGCGCCGGGAAGCGAACCCGGGGCCTCTCATATGGTAAACAGGTGCTCTATCCATTGCGCCACACCCGCTTCCTGCCGTGAGGTTGCTGCATCAGCCCACTGCACCGCTCAGGCCGGCGTGCCCTCACAAGGAGGCCTCAAGACGCGAACCCGGGCCTCCCATATGGTAAACGGGGGCTCTATCCACTGAGCCACACCCGCTTCCCTCTTATTCATGTTAATTTTTCAATTTCCTATGTCTTGTACTGTTCCTTCCTTCCTTTTACCATTATTATTACTATTATTCTTTTTCTCTTCCTATCTCTTTCTTTTTCTCTGGTCCTAATTTTTTTTCCTTTCAAGAGAACATAGACAACAACAAGGAAATTGAATAAGAGGAATGAAGTGTCAAAGTGAAACCTTACCACACACACAAAAACAACAACAAAATAAAACCATAGAATAGACAGAGATGCAAATCAACTGAATAAGCCCATCAAGATAAACAGAGGCCTAGACAACAATAAAAAATTACAAGCCATACTAAGAAACAGGAAGACAAGACCCAATCCAATGAAAAAACTAAAAACCAGGAGGAGATGCAGAGCATGGAACAACAAATCAGAGATGTCCAAACAAATAATGTGAATCAACTTAATAAAGGGAAGGAAAAGATTAGGGATATTAAGAAGACACTGGGAAAACATACTAAAAAATCATAAGCATACATAAAAAGAAAAGAGATATGATGGTGAGGAATGGCACAATGCAAGAACTAAAAATACACTGGAAGCACATAACAGCAGATTTGAACAGGCAGAGGAAAGAATTGGCAATGTGAAAGACAGTACATCTGAAATCAAACAGATAGAACAGATAGATAAAAAGATAGAAAAAATCCAGCAGGGATTTAAGGATTTGAATGACAACATGAAATGCACAAACATACGCATTATAGGCATCCCACAGAGAGAAGAGAAGGAAAAGGGGACAGAAGATGTACTGGAGGAAATAATGGCTGAAAACTTCCCAACCCTATTGAAGGAGATGGATATACATGTCCAGGAAGCACAGTGTGCCCCAAACAGTATAAATCCTAATGAGGCTACTCCAAGACATATACTTGTCAAACTGTCCAATGCTCAAGACAAAGAGAGAATACTGAAAGCAGCAAGAAAAAAGAAATGCATCACATACAAGGTAAGTTCAATAATAGTAAGTGCTGATTTCTCATCTGAAACCATGGAGGCAAGAAGGCAGTGGTATGACATAGTTAAGGTGATAAAAGAAAACACTTCCAGTCAAGATTCTCTATCCAGCAAAGCTGGCATTCAAAAATGAAGGAGAGTTCAAAATATTCACAGATAAACAGAAATTTAGAGAGTATGTCAATAAGAAACCTGCTCTTCAAGAAATACTAAAGGGAGTTCTGCAGTTTGAAAGGGAAAAAAAATGGGGGAGAGAGAGTTGAATGAGAGTGTAAGAATAATTAAAAAGATAAAAAGAGAAATAAAAACAACATATGGCATACATAAACCAAAAGAAAACATGGCTAATGTAGATAATTCCTTGACAGCAATAACATTGAATGTTAATGGATTAAAGTCGCCAGTCAAGAGACAGAGATTGGCAGAATGCATAAGGAAATGTGACCCATCTATATGCTGTCTACAAGAAACCCACCTTGGACCCAGATATGCAAGGAGGCTGAAAGTGAATGATTGGAAAACAATTGTACAAGCAAACAATAACCAAAAAAGGGTGAGAGTAGCTATACTAATATCAGACAAAATAGACTTTAAATGCAAAACTATTTTAAGAGACAAAGAAAGATACTGTGTTCTAATGAAAGGGGTAATTGGTCAAGAAGAAAGAACAATCATAAACATTTATGCACCTAACCAGGGCACTTCAAAATACATGAGTCAAACACTAGAAAAACTGAGTGGAGAAATAGATGCCTCTACATATATAGTGGGGGACTTTAATACACCATTATCACCGTTAGACAGAACATCTTGACAGAGAATCAATAAAGAAACAAAGACTTTGAATAGGACATTAGAGGATCTGGACCTAGTAGACATATACAGAATATCACACCCAAAAATACAGCAGGATATACATCCTTCTCAAGTGCACATGGATCATTCTCCATGATAGACAATATGGTAGGCCACAGAACAACTCTCAATGAATTCAGAAAGATTGAAATTATACAAAGTAATTTTCTGTCCACAATAGATTGAAGCTGGAAATCAGTAAGGTGCAGAGCAACAGATTAGGCACAAAGATATGGAAGTTAAACACACTCTATGACAAACAGTGGGTCAAGTAGGAAATCACAAAAGAAATCAGTAACTACCTTGAAACAAATGAAAATTACAACACAATGTATCAAAACCTATGGGATGCAGCAAAAGCTGCACTGAGAGGGAAATTCATAGCCATAAATGCCTATATTAAATAAGAAGAAAGAAAAATCAAAGACCTAACTGCACAACTGGAGGAATTAGAAAAAGAAAGTAGAAAAAAGGAAATAACAAAGATTAGAGCAGAGCTAAATGAAATTGAAAATAAGAAAGCACTAGAAAAAATAAACAAAACCAAAAGCTGGTTCTTTGAGAAGATTAATAAAATTGACAAGCCTTTAGCTAGACTAACAAAGAAAAAAAGAAAGACCATGCAATTACATAAAATAAGAAACGAGGAAGGGGATATCACTACTGACCCCACAGAAATAAAGAGTATCATAAGAGGATACTTTGAAAAGGTGTATGCCAACAAGTTGGAGAATTTAGAGGAAATGAACAAATTCCTAGAAACACACAAGCAGCCTACATTGTCAAAAGAAAAAATTGATGAGCTCAACAGATCAATCACAAGTAACAAGATAAAATTAGTCATCAAAAACCTCCCAACTCTGAAGAGCCCAGGACCAGATGGCTTCACAGGTGAATTCTATCAAGCATTCCAGGAAGAACTAACACCAATCCTGCTTAAACTCTTCCGAAAAATAGAAGTGGAGGGAACATTATCTAATTCATTCTATGATGCCAACGTCACCCCAATACCAAGGCCAAACAAAGATGCCACAAGAAAGGAGAGCGATAGTCCAATGTCTCTACTGAACCTTGATCCTAAAATCTTCAACAAAATACTTGCTAACCGTATTCAACAACACATCTCATGAATTATACACCATAACCAAGTGAGTTTCATCCCTGGTATGCAAGTATGGTTCAACATAAGAAAATCAATCAATGTATTACACCACATAAAAAAATTGAAAGAAAAAAATCACATGATCTTCTCCAGAGATGCAGAAAAAGCATTTCATAAAACACAGCACACTTTCCTGATAAAAACACTACAAAAGATAAGAATAGAAGGAAACTTCCTCAACATGATAAAGGGTATATATGAAAAACCCACATCTAACATCATAATCAATGGAGAAATCCTAAAACTTTCCCTCTATGATCTGGAACAAGACAAGTATGCCCACTGTCACCGCTCTTTTTAACACCATGTTAGAAGTACTTGCTTGAGCACTTAGGCAAGAAAAAGATATAAAAGGCATCCAAATTGGAAAGGAAGAGGCAAAAATTTCACTATTTGCAGATTACATGATCCCATACCTTACAGACTTGAGAAATCTACATCAAAGCTTCTAGAGCTTATAAATGAGTTCGATAAAGTGGCAGGTTATAAGATTAATGTGCAAAAATCAGTAGCATTTCTGTACAGCAATAATGAGCAACCTGAGGAGGAAATCAAGAAAAAAATCCCATTTATAATAGCAACTAAAAGAATCAAATACCTAGGAATAAATTTAACTACATTTATGCAGAAAACTACACAACACTGTTAAAGGAAATCAAAGAAGACCTAAATATATGGAAGAATATTCCCTGTTTATGGATAGGAAGACTAAACATCATAAAGATGTCTATCCAAACCAAACTGATCTACAAATTTCATGCAATCTCAATAAAAATCATGACAACATTTTTCACTGAATTGGAAAAGCTAACTATGGAATTTATTTGGAAGATCAAGAAGCTCTGAATAGCCAAAGACATATTGAAAAAGAAAAATGAAATCGGAGGAACCACACTATCTGACTTTAAAACATACTACAAAGCTACAGTGGTCAAAAATGCATGGTATTAGCACAAAACATACTGACCAATGGAACTGAATTGAGAGTTCTGATATAGATCCTCACAACTGATATTTGACAAGACCACCGAGCCCATTCAACTGGGAGAGAATGGCCTCTTCAACAAATGGTGCTTGGAGAACTGGATCTCCATAAGCAAAAGAATGAGAGAGGAACACCATCCAACACCTTATACAAAAATTAACTCAAGATGGATCAAAGATCTAAGTATAAGAGCCGTGGCCACAAAGATCTTGGAAGATAATGTAGGGAAGCATCTACAAGATCTTGTATTAGGAAATGGTTTCATGAACTTTGCACCCTAAGCACGAGCAATGAAAAAAAATTAATAAAAGGGCCCCCTTCAAAATTAAAAACTTTTGCACCTCAAAGGAGTTTGACAAGAAAGGGTAAAGGCAGCCTACTCAATGGGAGAAAATATTTGGTAACCATATATGTGATAGGGGCCTAATATCCAGCATATATAAAGAAATCCTACACCTCAAAAATAAAAAGACAAACAACCCATTTAAAAAATGGGCAAGTGATTTGAATAGGCACTTCTCCAAAGAAGAAATACAAATGGCTAAAAAGCACATGAAAAGATGCTCAACATCACTAGCTATTAGGGAAATGCAAATCAAAACTACAATGAGATATCATCTTACACCTATTAGACTGCTGACTATTAAAAAAACAGAGGACTACAAGTGTTGGAGAGAATGTAGAGGAATGAGAACCCTCAGTCACTGATGGTGGGAATGTAGAATGGTGCAGTCATTGTGAAGGACAGTTTGGCAGTTCCTCAGAAAGCTAACTACAGAATTGCCATATGATCCAGCAATTCCGTGGCTGGGTATATACCCAGAAGAATTGAAAGCAAAGACACAAACAGATATATGCACACCAATGTTCATAGTGGCATTATTCACTATTGCCAAAAGTTGGAATCAACCCAAATGTCCATCAACAGATGAATGGATAAACAAATTGTGGTGTAAACATACAATGGAATATTACTCAGCTGTAAGAAGGAATGCAGTATTAACACACAGGATAAGATGGATGAATCTTGAAGACCTTATGTTGAGTGAAGCAAGCCAGGCACTTTAGGACAAATATTACATGACCTCACTGATATGATTAAGTAAATTGAGCAGCGTCACAGAGCTAGAGTCTGGAAGATAGGTTTACAAGAGTTAGAAAGGGAGAGGAAGGTTGTAAGCCAACGCCCATATGGGCAAAATCTATAATAAGGTGGAAGTGTGTAGTTGTGCAGTGGAGGAGCATGACAGCGGTGCAGTGATACTCTTGGGTTGGGCAGTGCTGGTTTTTGAGGGGGCTAGGATGGGGACGTTGGGTTGGACTGTCCGTGGAACTGGGGGTAGGGTTGGGGGAGGGAGCAGGTGAACACTGGGGGTTTGTGGGTGTGTGGTTAAATCTAAAACATTGGGTATGTTATTTTGGCAACATGGCAAGGGAGGGTTACTGGTTTAGCGTGTTGGATCTGGGCAGCATTCGGGACAAGGAGCCTCTGGGGCAGGCTTTTAAGGAGTGTGTCAGTGTTCATCATGCCATAGTGTGTTATATCAGTGGGTGGAAACCCACATAATGAGTGGGAAGGTGTTGGCCTCCCATCCTGAGGAGTCCTGCTTTGTTCTCAAATAGAGGCACAGGAGTTTCTTGAGAGCATAGACAGTGCCTGATAGGGGAGGACAGAGCAGTATGTCAAGCCCTCAGTGTTGTTGCAAGTAACTATGAATCTTGTCCTTCAAAGACTGAAGCCTGGTGTTTGCCATTGGTCCCAAAGGGAGTTGGTGGGGAGGAATAGAATAGATGGAACAGGGGATAATTTGGGGGCAATGGAAGTGTTCCACATGATTTTGCTATGATGGATACAGGCCATGTTGTATTGCATCAAAGTTTATAAATGTGTATGGTTCAAAATGTAAACCATAATGTAAACCATTGACCATGGTTGGTAGCTATGTTTCAATATTTGTACATCAGTTGTAACAAATGTACCATCCACATATAAAATGTTATTAATAGGAGAAGGGGGAAAGGGGAAGGATGTTGGGTATATGGGAGTCCCCTGTATTCGGTACAAGACTTTTTTGTAACCTAAAACTTCGTTGAGGACAAAATGGACAAAAAAGTAAGACCCTGGGAAAATAAACAGAAGAAAATGTCACTGGACATATAGGACAACAGATCTTACAGTGATGAAAGGCAAAATGTCAAAAAAAATTTTTTTATATTTTTCATTATTTTTTATTATCCCAAATTTTTGTTTTTTTATTATTTTTTTTGGTATTTTATTTCTTATTTTTAAAACTATCATTATTTCATTTTCTTATCATTGTATTTGGCTATTTTGTTGGCTTCATTTTTGAAGAAGTTTTGGATTACAGAGGGTTACAACTGTGGCAGGGGAGGATCATTGATGTGAGGTGTCAGTGATGGGGGATACATGGGAGGAAGCTCACCTGGACATACATATAAGGCATATAAATGGGTTCAAATATTCATAGGGCATTTTCAAAGTGGGTGGAGATTCACACAATAACTGAAGGAATATCAAATTCCCATCCTGGGGACCTCTGCCACATTCTCCAATGTATCAGCAAGAATCCCCTGAGTACAGGGGCAATGACTAGTGAAGGACGATGGTCCATTGATGGGCCCTTGATATTGATGGCTGTGCATATGAGATTTCACTCTTAAAATTGAAACTTAGCCTAGTATTAGGGTGCCTAAGAGTTGCCTCCTGAGAGCCTCCTTGTTGTTTATTTATTTATTTTTTTTTAAGATTTATTTCTTTTATTTTATTTATCCCCCCCTTGCTGCTTGTGCTGCTGTGTCCATTCGCTGCGTATCTTCTCTGTGTCTGCTTATCTCCCCCTTGCTGTGAGGTCTTGCCGCATCAGCCCACGGTGCCGCGCGAGCCGGCTTGCCCTCACAAGGAGGCGCCGGGAAGCGAACCTGGGGCCTCTCATATGGTAAACGGGGGCT
>JAQZBX010096323.1:0-11830 GCA_029593785.1 Cabassous unicinctus
GAATCCCCAAATATCAGAAATTATAACTCCATGCCCCCTATATGTATTAGCAAACCTTGGACCTGGGAGTAATCAAGGTTAATTACCACAGCCAGTACAGTAAATCTTTTCTTGTGTCTCCTGGTTAATTGGCATGAAAAGCCTAAAATGCTCAGTTGTTGTCACAGAATCCAGTACATTATGAATTCCCTGAATCATATTGAATTAATATGTATCCCATCATTGAATCCCTGGAATGAAACATTCCATGTATCCTCCCACCCCCATGAACCAGAACCTCTATCACTGCAAGCCCTGAGTTTTTGAATATGGGAAGCACAAATTCTTTAAAATCAGCAAACATCAGCCATTAGTTTAAACCTGGAGGGAAGCACCCCAAGACCCAAATTGTCCCTGAGCTGGTGAGTATAATTGAGCCATGAACATACCATTCCTCTATTCTATCAGACCAGATGCTTCTGGGTGATAAGAACATGGTAAGAGCAGTAAATTTCATGATCGTAATCCCATTCTTGTACTTCCTTTGTCTCCTTTTGTCTGAAACAATGTTGTATAGTATACCATGTCAATGAATAAGGAATATAAACCTTCAGATAATGATGCTGGTGCAGGCAGTGCAGATAGGTAAGGCAAATCCATTCTAGAGTATGTATGATTTCTGATAATGACTAACCAATAATCTTTCTAAGAAAAACTGGGTCTGATATAATCTTGTTACTACTAGGTTTCTAGCTGGTCTCCTCGAAGACTGGTTTACCTTATCAAAAACCCAGTAACAATCTCCACTGCCAACGGATTTGGCTCCCAGTAGCAGAAGTAGCTATAACAGCTACTTTGAGAAGAAGCCCATGTTTCTGGACTAATGCAAAGCCTCCATCTTCACTTTCATGGCCACCCTGTTTAAGTACCCATTGGGCAAACAAATTGAGATGGCCAAGGAGAGAACATGGCTGACATCCTCAGGATGAATCAACCTGTTCATGTGGTTGCTGAGTAACTTTTTTTGTGGTGGATGGTCTCTAGTTGAAATGATATAACACAAAAATCAACCTAATGTGTGTCCACTTCTACCTTGCAATTCACATTTTGTGAACCAGGCCCAAGTACTTTATTCCTCCCACAGATGGCTGAATAAACCCCTGAGGCCAGAAGTGTATGTTGAAGGAGAAGCATTGGTGGAGCTAAGGTGGGTGCCGTGGGAGTCTGTACTATTTTTTCAGGAATCAATTGGTTGCAGTTGCTGTGCCTGACCTTATGCCTCAGTTCAGGGATCAGCTTTTGTTTTTTCTGTAAAGGAACAAAGCTAAATATGTTAGGATTTGTGAGCCATAAACTCTATTGCAACTACTCAACTGTTGTAAGGTGAAAGTAGTCATAGCTATTACGTAAATGAATGTGCATAGAAGAGTTCTAATAAAGTTTTATTTGCACAAATAGGTGGTGGGCTGGATTTGGCCCTTGGGGCTGTAGTCTACCACCCCTGCTTTGTGGAGCTGATAACACCCAGCTTTGGATGGATAGCTGAGATTTCTCAGTTATTTGGTGTTCCATGGTCAGGTACTCTATGTTTCCTATAAATAGTTATTCAAATGGTGATTAGTTCTCTGCCAAGGAAGGTATGACCTTATTCTGAAGTTGTACGCCATCTCTCCCATATAGCCTACTAGAGACTCTATGCAGGAAACATATATCCCACATGCATCTAGGACCATTAAAACTTCTGGGTCATATAGTCCAAATGGCAGGACAGCTTGCAACTACATCCTGAACTACCAGCAGAGTCTTCTCTTTCCCTGGATCCCATTCAAAACTGACAGCCTTCCAGGTCACCCAAAAGTGGTCAAAGTAGTACTCCCAAATGTGGTATATGCTGCCTCCAAAATCCAAAGAGGCCCACCAAGCACAAAGCCTATTTCTTATTAGTGAATGGTGGGAAGTTCAACATGTCCTTTTCCTTAGAGAGTATGATCTGGCATGCCATTCACTACTGAACCCTCCAAATCCACCAGTGTGGCTGGCCTGTGAATTTTGTGGGTTTTATTTCTCACTGAATGGAATGCATCAATCATATTATGGAATATGGCATACTTGTAGATCATGCTCACCAGTTCCAATGAACATGATATAGTATAGTGGACTAGTCTATTAGTCAGCCAAAGGGGTGTTAATGCAAAATACCAGAAACCTGTTGGTCTTTATAAAGGGTATTTATTTGGGGTAGCAGCTTACAGTTACCAGGCCATAAATCATAAGTTTCTTCCTTCACCAAAGTCTGTTGCCACGTGTTGGAGCATGACAGCTGCCGACATTTGCCAGGTTTCAGGCTTCTTGGATTCCTCTCTTCCCGGGGCTTGCCTCTCTCTGGGCTCAGGCTTGTTTGTGCCACAAGGCCAGCTGTGGACTATCAGGCAAATGGCTTGCTTCTCTTCCCAGGGCCTTCTCTCTTTCCTCACGACCAAACTCCTCTGCACGCTACTTCCCGGGGCTCCAGCTCAAGACTCCGCATCACAACTCCAACTCAAAACTGTTCCAACACTGTTCTTTGCCATGCCTTTTATATTTTATTCCCCACCCACCAAGGGGTGTGGCTCAATGCTCTACTGACGTGGCCCAGATAATACCCTAATCATAACTTAATCATGCCCAGATTAGCAGGCCAGTTTACAAGCATAATCCAATATCTATTTTTGGAATTCATAATTACATCAAACTGCCAAACTGCTACAATTAGCTTGATGTTTTATAAAATATCCTGACTCTGTAATCTCAACATGAATTCATGGCTCAACTAGCTTCAGTTGGCTATAACTAGTTTTTATTTCCTATTTATTTGTTTAGATGCACAACTTGTCACTATTTATAAAATGGGAACCTTTTTCAGCTGACTTCTTTACTATCTTTAGCATGCAATCATAATTTAAAAAAATGGTGGTCCTTGTTGACTCTTATAAGATGCAAAGCTATGGCAGACTATTTTTTTTTAAGACAAAAGGAGAGGAAAAAAAATACTTCCTCCTAGCTCAAAGTAATTCCCTCAAAAGCTCGATGCCCTAGACCATAAACTTCCCAGACAGTCCTTCAAAATGCTATTTTAACCTCGTGAAATATTGTGATATAAGGGTCAGATGCACTGTACTATTCTTGTAATAATGCAAAGTGTGTAGACACCCCAATGAGGGGTCTTTAGTGATATGTAACAAAACCTTTTTTCAGATGATGTTTCACAACCCAATATCAGAGCTTTTTCCAACTTTACTATGGAAGGAGTATCTCCTTTGGTACTGTAGAATAAAGCTGTTAGTCAAGGATTAGTTACCAGTGTAGCTAGGTCGATGCCTCTAAAAAAAGCATCCAGGCTCTCTGGCCCATGTTGATTTTCCCTGTCCTTAGAAATAGCACCTGCTAGGTCCCAAGGAGTCTGTTTCAATTTTGGAAATCTAGTGAGGGAAAAATATTGCATGCTAGTGGTGCTCAACAGATGATTTCACATGAATTCTTGTTGTCTGGCCAGAAAAAAATGTAGGCCACTTTAATGGTTGTGTGGCAGCCCTTTCAATTCACAGGCTCAGCATGCCATTTTCATTTAATACTGACTAACTATACTAGATATTATCTTATTTTTTTCTGATATGGAAGCTTTAAAACCCACTTATTTTCTTTCTTAGCTACCAGATTGCTGATTCTTTGTCTGATGCAGCGGTGAGGTGAGCTCCACAGTCTATTCAAAAATGTCTGCTGGGATCTAGGCTTCATTCATTGGTGCTCTTCCTTTTTCTCCAATACAAACACTGAATGTCTCTGAGGCCTGGGGATACCTTTTTTCTCTGCACCAGTCCCTACTTTGATTCCCTTTAATCACACAGAGGTAGAGATTTCAGGATGCCAATCGACAGAGACCAGTTAAAGGTTTTTACAGACCCTTTATTTAATTCTTGGATTGAACTCAATCCATGAAAAACAATATCCAGGTATTGCCTGTACTCCCTAAATGTATCTACCAGAAGGTGGGAATCCTTAATAGTTGAACCAATCCTGACCCTCAGAGCTGCTTTGGTCATGGGGTGAGCAGGTATAGGTGATGAAAGGCTCTGGCCCAGACAGAACTTTATGTAGAGACAACACAAAAATGTTTCACCAAAGGGTAGGAGTATTCTGACCCCTTTTGTTTACTTTTCCTGAGGCAGAAATCATGGCTCTATGACGAAATACAGTGACAGCTTCTTTTACCTTATTTGAGATACAAAAACACATCTCCTTGATCTCTATATGGAGATATTTATACCCTGGATAGAAGGATCTGGATTCCTATACTAAGCAAATAATTTTAAAATGTCAGTTTTCACTCAATGTAGACACACAACATATCAAGAAAGGGCCCAACAAACTTTATTAAGAAAAAAAAATGGTTCTCATTTATCAGTTTCATCTATTCTCACAAAAAAAAAACAACAAAAAAAGAAAGAAAGAAAATTATGTGGCAATTCCAGGCGTTGCTGGCACATGGGGATTTCCTGAAGAGTAATGAACATAAGGAAGGTATAGTAGTTTATACATTTTAGTCAGTTATTTTTTTCCCTATAAAATAGTCTCTGTATGCCAAGAGCTAATATATACATAGAAAAAACTATATTTAGACTTATGACATATAATTTAGAAAAAAATTTAATTTTCTAAGTATTTTCACTAACTTTTGACAATTTAATCTAAAATCAATTTGTACTGTATATAATTTTATTTTTCAAATTAACTTACCTTTAAAGTTCATTATTTTCAAAAATTGTAAGATTAATTTGTGGCTTCAGGAAGGCCTTTAAAGTTTTTGTCATCCTGATGTCAAAAGTCCTTGTGTTACTGGATTTTGTCTAGGTTCTTGACTATGCTGCAGAAATGAATTTCAAGAGCACATTTTGTTGGTTAGGCCAGTAATTTATTAAGGAAGGGAGGGAGGAGAAATGGGAGAAAATAACAGATTATGGGTCCCAGAGAGAGGAAGGGGCTGAAGAGTGATAAAGAGGGCTGATTTATAGACTACAATTTCCCATTATAGATTATAAATGCCCAGGTTTTACTTGCATGTTGATCCATGCGAGGGGGAGGCATGGCAAGAGCAGGGTGCAGAAGGCAAGAGAGCGACAGAGAGTGGGAGAGAGAGTGTTCAGCCTTTGCGCTTGCTTTTTAAACCATTAATTATTCTGCCCCTTTGCTAATGGCACAGGAGGAGTCCCAGCTGTTTGCTGTTTTGATTGATTACCCCACCCGTCAATCCCCTGGGAGGCCCCAATGATAATGTCCCTGGAGAATATTCAGGGCTTCTCCTGGCTTCCAGAGAAAATCTCATTCTCAAGGGTCTCCCAGCAGTCATTTTGGGGGTATTGATATCCGCATGGACTTCTGCCAGGTTCCAGATCTTATTGATTCCCTATCTTACTAGCTTGCTTCACTTGGAAACTTAAAAAAAAATTTAATTTTGGTAGGATATATATAACATAAATTTTGCCATTTTAAACCTTTTTAAGTGCTCATTTGAGTGAGTAGAATTACTTATATTCACAATGTTGTACAGCCATCACCACTATCTATTTCCAAAATGTTTTCATCACTCCAGATACTCCATACCCATTAAGCAATAACTTCCCTTTCCCTACTCTCCTCAATCCCTTGTAACCTCTATTCTACCTTCTGTCTCTACGAATTTGCTTATTCTAGGTATTTCATATAAGTGGAATCATACAATTTTTTTGGTCTGACTTATTTTGCTTAGCATAATGTTTTCAAGGATCATTGATGTATCAGAACTTCATTCCTTTTTTGTGACTAAATAATATTTCATTGCATGTATATACCACATTTTCCTTATCCATTCATCTTTTGATGGACACTGGGATTGTTTCCACCTTTTGGCTACTGTGGGTAATACTGGTATGAACATTGGCATACAAGCATCTCTTTGCATACCTGTTTTCAATTCCTTTGGGTATATATGTAGTAGTAGTATTGCTGAGTCCTATGGTAATTGTTAGAATTTCTGAGGAAACACCAAACTGTTTCCACAGTGGCTGAACCACTATGTATTCCCAACAGCCATGCACAAGTTTTCCAATTCCTCACATTCTCACCAACATTTCTTATTTACTGTTTATTTTTTTATACTACCCATCCTAGTGGATGTGAAGTGATATCTCATTGTGGTTTTGATTTGTATTTCCCTAATGACTAATGATGTTGAGCATCTTTTCACGTGCTTTTTGGCCATTTGCATATCTTCTTTGGAGAAATGTCTATTCAAGTGCTTTGCCCATTAAAAAAAAATTTTTTTTAATCTTTTTGTTATTGAGTTGTAGTTCTCAGATTATTCTGGACTCTAGACCCTTATCAGACATATAATTTGCAACTATTTTCTCACATTCTGTTGGTTGTCTTTTCATTTCCTTGTTAATGTCTTTATATGCACAAATGTTTTTAATTTTGATGAATTTCAATTTATCTATTTTATCTTTTGTTGTTAAATTTAAGCCCTATGATTTCTATAAAGAAAATATTGGAGAATATATAAGATCATAGAGAGAGAAACTAGACTACAGATTGCCAGGGGCAGGGGGAAGGTGGAATGGGGAATTAATGCATAATGGATATAAGGTTTCTGTTTGGGAAGATGGGAAAGTTTTAGTAATGGAAGGTGATGAAGGTATCACAACTGTGAATGTAATTAATCCCGTTGGGAGTGGTCGAGACAGGAAATTTTCTGTTGTGTATATGTTTCCATAATTTTTTAAAAAAGAGCAAGAGAGCAACTACAGAGACAATGACAATTAAATGCAATATGTGGTCCTGGACAAGCTCTAACAAGGGAGGAGTAAAGACTCTAAAGGACATTACTGAGACATATGAAAAAATTGGAATATAGACTGTAAATTTGATATAAATGTCAAATTTTTTGAAATAAAAAAATGACAAATTTTTTTTTTAAAAATGTGTGGAATGTATGGCAGACAAAGCTTAAGTACACATAATATGTTAATAACAGCTTCAAATTAATTGAAAAAAATCAAGAACCAAATAAAGCAAGCATAACACTTATAGATGACATTCAGAGAAAAACTATATATGGCACAAATCATAGGGAAAGATGCCCACTATCAATAGTAATTACTAGAGAGATGCAAACAACATCAATGTATAATTGTTGTAAATGATTAGAATGGCAACTTTTAAAAAATATATGTTGAAGAAAATGTGCAGAAATACTCTCATGCTCTGTTGATTGAAAAATAAATTGGTAAATATTATCAATATCTAATGGCAATATCAATCAAAAATTTAAATATGCATCCCTTTTAAGTAAGGACTCATAATTTTAATTAAGATACGTATTTATATGCAACTACATATATGCTTTGGAGGATATATTTAAGGAAGAAATTATATTGTTGATGTTTATCTTCTAAATAAACATTTCTAGAAAATTGTACTGTATATATATATATTTGTGCATATATGAAATGATCCATTTACAAGGTAATTCATTGCAACATTAGTATAATAAAAGATTTGAAACTATGTCTCATAATAGTAGACTGATTTAATGTTATGATATATCCACAAAATGAAGAATGAAGAATTAACCACAATTTGATCAAATGAAAAATATAAAATAAGCGACACCTCCCCCCCAAATCAAGGTGTAGAAGAGGGTGTAAAGCACTCTTAATCTTACTGTTTATCTTACTGTTAATCTTAGTGTTTGAGTAATCTTACTATTTGTGGGTGTATCTGTGTATCTATATTCAAAGAATTTATCTGTTAGAAAATAAAAGAAAATGGCAGCATTGGTTGTAACTGGGAGGGTTGAATTTGGTGGCTAGAGGACAGTGTCAAGAACAGTGATGAAGAGGAAGAAGAGGAAGAAAAAGAAAGAAAATACTTTATGTCTTTTCAGATTATCGTTGGGAGTGCTCTCCTTCTGAACTTATCCATACAATGAATTTAGAGAATAACTCCAGGCCAAAGCATAGGGGTCTCCCTGATCCTTTCTATGCTAGTGTATTGTCTTCAGCCTGCACATGTGGCTCTAGACATTCCCTCATTTACAGGGATATGATTGTCCCTTCTTCTTTAGGAAATAGTTTCCTCATGGTCCCAGTAACTACAGTATATGTCCCAAAGCCAGCAGTCCCCTGCCCCAGGCAGCCATGAGTTGAGTGATCTCCCACAAAATTCTGTAGAGGTGCTCTGTGAGCTGCCTTCTACATGCAGAACAAATTCAGGGATGTCAACCTTATGGTGACTGTCTGGATTCATTCCCTCATGCTGTCATCAGGCAGATCTGGCCACACATACATTCTCCCAGTATGTGTGCAAGGGTTACTGTGTTGCGGCCAGCAGAAAGAAGCCCAAATGGCACTCTTGGGAGTACGGATGAACCAAGTTTTTTACACGCAGGCCCAAAAGAGAGTCAAATCTCCAAAAAATTCTGAGCCCCGTTTTCTGATTTTCATAAGTTTATATAGGTACACTAAGCTGGCAAATTCCTGAGCAAGCAGCAGGCAGGCTGGGTTAAGAAAGCAGAGGAGGGAGGTTAGCTTATCTTCCTAAAAGCAGAGGGCCATTAGGGAGGAAAAGAGTCATTATCTGTTTAGAGTTGTAAATTTCAATTCAAAGGGGCAGCCTGGAGTGCTTATCTTCCTGACATGGATTCCATGGAGAAAAGGGGGCGAAGGAGGGGTGAAAGGGACCGGGACTGAGGGGAGTTTATTTTCCTAAAGCTGTGGGTTTCTGCTGAGGGGGTGGTTAGGGTCTTGGCACTTCCCTTATCATTCCCCCCTTTTGATGCCCTTATAATTCTTTATGGGGCATCATTTGCTAACATGGGGATTTTTCTATACTCCCAAAGGGCTGATATTTAACACGAGGCATTACTTGGTGTTTTAAGGTGTTTAAACCGGAAGTGATGTATTGTGTTAGGTACCGTAGAATGCATGGCCCAAAAGTTAAGAGGAAAAAGACTGAGGCTATTCAAATATTGCAGAGGCTGAAGTTGCACTTGCCGAGAATGGGATTGAAGAGTTCAGCACAGATTTTTTGGCCCAGCTTTGACTAATTTGCAGCTGCCATAGATTTTGGGGGTGGGTATTGGCTTCTAGGGACGGGGCAAGGAAGTAAAGGACAAGCAAGTTAAGGCACAGAAGCATCCTATTATACACCAGTAAGCAATTGCAATTAGGGCTCTATTCACAACAGTCCAGTCTGCAGGGGCCACAGCAGCGAGTCCAACTCCAAATACCAAGGCAAGCAGGCCATATAAGTGCAGGATCCACCAGGAGTCGGGGTCCATTCAGCAGGCGTTTGACTAGGTCAGTGCTCGGGGATCCAGGGCGACTCGCACTCTCAAGGGGTGGCCGGGTATGGGTTGGGCTGTCCAGCTGTCCTGCTCTTTATCGAGGTGTACCTAATGAACCCTGGAATGACGGATCCAAGGGATGGTGCCTGCAACTTTAAGAGCAGTAGGAGTTACAAGGATCACAGTATGTGGACCTGTCCAGGAAAGCCGAAGGGGTTCTTTTTTCCAGTCTTTGACACAGACTAGGTCCCCTGGCTGGTGGGGGTGCACCGGGTGTCCCAGGGGGATGAGATTCCAGGACAAGACAGTTTTATGTATTTCAGCTAGAGTTTTCCCCAGTTGCTGGAGAATGGAATCTTGGCTAGCGTCCCCCATAAGTTTGAGATTTCCTCTGAAGGCCCAGATAATTGGGGGTGGCCGCACAAATAGAATTTCAAAGGGTGAATAGCCTGTGGGTCCTGGGGTGCACCTAACTCGGAGAAGGGTCAAGGGAAGTAAGTCTGCCCAGGGGAGACCAGTTTCCTGGCAGAATTTGACTAGGGTGGCTTTCAGGGATCGATTCATGTGTTCAACTTTCCCTGAGCTCTGGGGCCTATAAGTGGTATGGAGTTTCCACTTGATTCCTAACATTTTTGCTAGCCCTTGGACTACGGCAGCCACGAAGGCTGGGCCATTGTCACTTCCAATTGACAGTGGCAGCCCGTGTCGAGGAATGATTTCTCTAAGTAAAGCCTTAGTTACTTCTCTTGCCTTCTCGGTGCGAGTGGGGAAAGCTTCGACCCAACCTGAAAAGGTGCGTATCATCACCAACAGATATTTGTACCCCCGACTTGGTTTCACTTATGTGAAGTCTAGTGTGATATCTTCAAAAGGGGGCCATTCCCGCATGCTGGACACCTGCCGGAGTACAGGGGCCCTGCAAGGGGTGGTTTTTGGCACAAACTTGGCACTGGCTGCTGATGGTGGCACAGAGAGAAGTTAGCCAGGCTATATAGTAGTATCTCCCGAGCCAGACTTCTAGCGCAGTTTTTCCTAGGTGGGTGAGTTGGTGGTATCGCTAGATGAGGGCATGAGTGGCTCCTTTTGGTACAAAAATCCGGTCATCTGGGAGCAGCCAGGTTCTTTCCAGGGGTTCAGCTTCCCCCTTCTCTTTTAGCTCACTCCTGTTCTTCCCGGGTATAGCTTAGTTTAACAGCCTCTTGTCCTAAGAGGGACAGCTGCAGTGTTAATTCCAGGACTCATATTCCATGGGTTCCTTCGGCCGCTTGCCGAGCTGCTTTGTTGGCTAACCTGTTTCCTTGGGTGACCATATCCATTCCTTTCTGATGTTCCCAGCAGTGGATGATGGCTAGGTTTCCAGATTGCTTCTAACAGTTGGAGAATTTCTTCTTTGTTTTTGATTTCCTTTCCCCCTGCAGTTAGGAGACCTCTTTCTTTATAAATTGCCCCGTGGATATGAACGGTAGCAAATGCGTACTTAGAGTCAGTGTAAATGTTTACCGCTTGCCCGGCGGCTAGCTGCAGGGCTCAGACCAGCGCCCAGAGCTCTGCCCATTGCGCAGACCATCCCTGTGGTAGAGATACTGCTTCCACCACCCATTCGGTAGTGGTGACTGCATATCCAGCAAGATTTTCCCCATTTTTAACAAGACTGCTCCCATCTGTAAATAGTGTCAGATCTGGGGAAGGGAGTGGTTTGTCTTGGAGGTTGGGGCGACTGGCATAAACTTCCTCAGTCATGTCAACACAGTCATGCTCAGGAGCCCCTTCCTCATCTGGCAAAAAGGTGGTAGGGTTTAGACAGAACACTGTTTCTATTGTCACTCTGGGTTTTTCACAGAATAAACCTTGATAATGTGCGAGCCGGGGATTCAATATCCACCGATGCCTGTGTGAGTTCATTAGGGCAGTGACTGCATGTGGCACCATAACGTGAATTGCCTGTCTGAGAGTTGATTTTTCGGCTTCTTTGATGAGGGTTATGGTTCCTGCCAAGGCTTTTAGGCAGGGCGGCCACCCTGCAGCCACAGGGTCCAGTTGCTTGGAGAGGTAAGCGATGGGTCTTTGCCAGGGGCTGACTGTTTGTATGAGAACCCCCATTGCTACTTTGTTCTTTTCATGCACAAACAGGTTAAAGTTTCAAGTTACATCCAGGAGCCCCAAGGCAGGGGCTCAGCTGAGTTGTCTTTTGATGTTTTGAAAAGCCCCCTGTTGAGCTTCTCCCCAGGCAAGAGGCTCTTTTTCTGGACCCACCAGAACTTCATAAAGGGGCTTGGCCATGGCTGCAAACCCAGGAATCCAGATGTGGCAGAACCCTGCCTCCCAGAGGAACTCGCGAAGCTTTCTTTTTGTGGTGGGGGTAGGGATGATGCAGATCATTTTCTCTTGTTTGGGTCCAAGTGTCCGGTGCCCTTGTGTGATGCTGAACCCCAGGTACTTGACTTGCTGTTTACAGATGTGGGCCTTTCTCCAAGACACTTTGTACCCAGTCTG
>JAQZBX010096324.1:0-11799 GCA_029593785.1 Cabassous unicinctus
GCTGGTCTTGACCACAGCACTTACACTTACTAGTTACAGAGTAAGGCCAAGATAGCTAAGTTTTCATGGCCTTGGTTGGCTCACTTAAAAAAGGAGTACTTTTTAGCGTTGCCTACCATCCTTCATTCCTTTGACGATAACGATTGTCAAAGCATCCAAAAAAAAATGACACTGCACTTCATAACCGTGAGCAGGATTCTAAAACAAATAGCAATGCATTGCCACTGAAGTAGGCAACCTAGCACATACATTACATCAATGATTCTCGGAAGAAATGTTCACCCCTGGTTTGCAAATTGATAACCTCAGAAAGGTAGGCTTCCCCTGTGAATTTCACAGTCATTTCACAGAATACTGTAAACAACATTAATTGTCAGGCCAATTACTCATAATCCAGTAATTGACTCTAAGCATCCTCTAGAGCTACCTCTGATATATGAAAAGATGGCACTGAATTACCTAGACATGCATTTCTTAGCTATGATATCAGGATATGCTAGCAACTTTCAATCAGTTGGAGGAAAAGAGAAGAATTACAGCTAGCAGCCTGGAATTGGGTATAACCTAAAGTCCATCTTACCCATGAGCTAGTCCCAAACTCAAATCCAAGTGACCTAGGAGGAGGCATTCTGCATGGGGCAAGGTTTTGGGGAATCTAGATGATTCAATTTGAAATAGCTACAGCCCAGTAAGCACCTCAGATGGTTCCAGAATAACATCATCAAGACAGTTTTCTTAGAGCAAAGAACCCCATGATATCATCATCAGGAAAACTAAACAAATGTATGCAATGGGCCTCAAATTTTTTCCAGGTATGTTCAAGAATATACCAAGGGATTTAAGAATAAATCTTCATCCAACTCGTTGAGAAATTCTACAAATGAGCAGGCCACAAAGAGCTTTAATAATCTCTAGCAAAATTATCAATAGCCTGCTAAAGACCAAATAAAGATACTTCACATAATAGCTGAGACCTTGGCCCCACAAGCTCTTCAAGAAAAAGGGGAGAAAGAAACTAGGGTAAGAGAGAATAAAATGTCTGAGAGACACTAAAAGAGTCACCCCCAAATTTTTCTTTATCATCATCATTTTTTCTGAAGATTTTCATCATGGACATAACTACCTTCTCAAAGTTCAGATTTTCTCCCCAAAGCACAACTTGCACTAAGTGCTTTACCATTGACACAGGTAACACAAACATATCTGAAAGTGTTGTCAACCTCTCTGAGGAGCAAACTAAAAGATCTTACATATAGATCTTCATTCTTACATATAGATCTTCATTCTTACATATAGATAAGGTTAATTTTCAAGTGGGCGTTAAAATTCAGAAATACGTTTCCTTCCCTGTTCTCACTTTAGACCCTGAAACTAGCTTAGGTACTTTGAGAAAGTTATTAAACATTCTGCTCCCTGTTTCCTTGGGGACTTTTTAGTCAAAATGGAAATATTCTAGGGAACTGAGAGAGGTGAGTTGAGCAAACTCCTCTTAAAATTAAAATGTCCCAATGAAAGATTTTATAGGATACAGCATACCCCAAAAGCATTTAAAACACTAATTTGGGTGGGAAATGCTTTCCATTGAATTTTTTTCTTTTTTAAAACCTTGATTTCTCCATTCATACAAAACCCAGATTTGGTGGAAACATCAGGCTGTGCTATGGAACATTCAGTCAGGAAAGAGAGACATCTGCTGGTAGACAAAATAAAAAATGCAAAACATATATATACACATATATATAGACATATATATACAAAATACTATAATATATACAAATACTATATGTGTGTATCTGTTTACAATATCATATATATGTATTCTAATCACTTAAAAGTAGTACTCATATCTGCTTCTAAAATTTTCATTCAAAGGCAGTTTGTAGATATTAAAAAAGACAGTTAAAATCTACTTAACACAGATTGTGATCTCAAACAGTATGGTATAAAGGAATTATATAGGCAAATACAGACAGTTAACGTGAGAAAGTAAAACTAAAATTCTCTGTCGATGAATAAGGTCCTTTTTCACTGAGAATTCCAATATTATCTCAACTTGGTAAATTTGTATTCTTAATGTGATTCATTTCACTCCAACAGAGTAACTACATTAAATCACTATTTTTTAAATTTACCTCTGGTCTTATCTTGTGTTAGTTATAAATTATATTTTTGTCTTAATCTATTTAAAGTGCCTCTGAATTTTTTTTTTTAGATAATTTGAGACAGATAATGTTGAAGAGTAAGCAAAAATAATGCCAGTTGTCTGGGCTGGTATCCAATTGCATCATCGTGCCTGCAAAGATTGCTGTGTTTATCTTCTGCTACATGATAGGTAAAATCAGAGACAGAATCTCTTCTCAGCACACCAAGACCACATCCCTTCTTGCTATTTCTCTCTCTTTTCTGAAATGGGAGGAACAAAATCCTTTTCCCAATCAGCAGTAATCTCTCCAAAGGTCTTTTAATTTCAAAAGTCATAAGTGTTAATTAGCTATTATTAAGTGCCCTCTGTATAAATTAACATGATTGATGAAAAAATTAAGGCTAATGAAAAATGTAGCAATGCATGTATTTTTAAGTGGCTATATTAAAAGATGGTGGTCCCTCTGGACAGAAACTAAGGCCCTCAATTTTGGCTCCCGACTTTATTATTCGCTCTTGCTATCTTCCTCCCCCACGCTTTTTTTTTTCCCCCACAAAGAAAAGATGCTGAATCTTTTATTTTAATTCGTTTTTTTTTTTTTTTTAATTTTAAAAAAGATATTGGGGACACGAAATTTCACATCTTTATTTAATATTGTCCCTTGGGGTGAAAATGTCCTGAATTTTTAACATTCTAAACGTAGGTAAAATGTTCTCTCTACTTAAAAAAGATCAAATACACCTCTTCTCCAGAGTGGAATTAGGAGGAGATGATGTGATTAGCTTTGCAGCCTGCCCAACCTTGCCTACCAGTCAAGTCATGGCCCCACTTTATTTTTTTACTATCATTCCCATCACTCTTTGGAGTATTTGGGACATAGTTCAAAATTAACAAACGTTTTTGACAAAAATTAAAATGAAAACCTACAAACCTATACTATGTATTGAAAGTTAAATAATTTAAAGTTCTGCACTACCCATTACTGGGATTTATTACTAAAATGTAGGAGTGTCACAATGAGTACCGTTTTGTAATTGAAGATTTGGGACATCTAAAGACCACACAGCAACTTAATTCAAAGCAAACGTTGGCAAGAATTTTCAAGCAGAAACAGCGCTCAAAAGTCATGAGAAAAGAACTACCAAAACAACGCACAGAGAAATACTATGAACAGAGATATTTTTCATACAAGGCATGAAATAGTTTTTCATTTTCTCCTACAGATAATTGGATATAAAGGCACGGTGTGTACTCATGATTTAAAAAATGAATCACACTTCTATCCAGAATCAAATCTTCCCCCTGAGAAGATAAAAATCCCTGCATATTGTCATTAAACGAAAGTGAAAACTGATTATTTTATGTTCATTTCATAAAGGACCACAGCATTTTACAAATTTGCTAACCTTTTTAAAGGCACCAAAATAAGTTCAGGTTTGCCCCTCCAAATTTCCTGGCATGTTTCTAAACATCCAAAATGTCTTTGAGATTTCCAAAAGTGATATATGATTGTATGTAGGCAACCAGCAAGTTAGCTCACTGGCCTGCCTCAATGTTAATATATCCATCTCCTTTATCAATCTCTTTCTTTGTGAATACTTAAGAAACCAAGGATAGTGACATATAGAAGTGCTACCCACTATCTCGTGTCTGATCTTTGGTGCAATGTTTACTCTGACCAACTTGCAGTTCAGGGGATTGTGGCTTGCATCTTTTTATTCCATTCCATTGCATTTTCATGGTCTCACAGAGCTCTGTGCTTTCTGCAGATCGTCATTCCTCATTCAAAGGTGTCCTAATGAGCTTCCAAGGATGACCGCTGCAGATGCCATAGAGGAGACTGCGTTAACTCGATCGCTGCCTCTTAATGGGAGAAGGTTCTGCAGCTGAGAACAGCAGTGCATTTATGAGATATATTAACATATTGCTTATAGGGATAAAAGAAGGAAAGAAAGCTTAGTGGTGGGAGAGAGTTCAAAATCACGTCTTAGATGCTTTAGTTTGTGAGACAAATTGCCACAAACTGGGTATCTTAAAACAGCAGAAATTGATTGTCTCACAGTTCTGGAGGCGAAAAGCCTGAAATCACGATGTTGGCAGAGACATGGTCCCTCTGCGGTCAGTAGGAAAGAATCCTTCCCTGACTCTTCTAGCTTCCGGTGTTTGCCAGCCATCCTTGCATTCCTTGACTTGTAGCTGCTCCTGCTTCTGTCTTCACATGGTCTTCTCCCAGGTGGCTCTCTCCCCTTCTTATCAGAACACCGGTCACATTGGAATAGGACACTCCCTACTGCAGTTTGGCCACGTTTTAACTAATCATATCTTCAAAGACTCTATTTCCTAATGAAGGTCACATTCACAGGGCTGGGGGATAGAATCTTTTTAGGAAGCACAATTCAACCCATAACAATAGATTAGGTAAGGAAGAGAAAATCCCCTCCTTGCCACCCTGAGAAAGGGTGGAAAGAGAAAGTCAGACAGAAGAGAGGAGGGGGAGGCAATGTATGCCTGGTATTGCCATCCTGGTGCTTCAGCAAGAAAGGCCTTTTGAATGACAAGCGGAAACTGAGGGCTAAGGGGCTCTTGCAACGCTCGCCAACTGGTATGACCCCAGCATCATTAAGAGGGTAGAAGGTCACAGCCAGGCAGAGGGAGGTCTGGTTTGTGTTTCCAGGTGGTATTGGCACCCATGTGGGGCCCACTGTGGCAGAAAACAGAAATAAGAATAAATCTTTTTTTTTAAATTAACTATATTGTAATGTTTTCTTCAATAACAATTTTATTATATGTAACTCAATTACAATAAATGAACATGATTTGTAAATTCACGGTTTAGTTCCAGATCAACTATTGCTATAAAATGTTTATTGACATTTCTGGTTACTCCTCCCTCAGCAAATCTATGTTTTTCTCAATTGAAACAATGGGAAACTATAAAGAAATAAATGACTCATGATAGGTTGACTCATTTATCGTTACTACCAATGGAACACAAATTATGTGAAAATCTTGATTATGGCATCATAATTAGTGATTTTATGGAAATGAAGTCTAGAAAAATAAATGTATGAAACAAATATGTTAGAATTTATTAAATTATGTATTTATTTATTTTATTAACCATCCAAATATCAGCAGCCCATCAACAGATCACTTAGACAAGTATAAACAATAAATAAATTTGTTTTTGATATTTTGCCAATTTTCAGACATTGAAAAAACATAGTTTTAAACATATTTTCCAATTTGGGCATTATAAGGGTATATTTATCAAGGTAAGGAAATGGAACACATTAAGGAATGCATTCACTTGATTTATAACTTTTAAATGTTCACACATCGTGGTAGTCTTGATGGAGTCCCTGCCAATATCAGGGGCAAGTTTGCCAGGCCCTGGCTAAGTTTGAGAAACAATAGTCCATGAGAGTATCAGCATCACATGTCACTGAAGAATACTGCGGAATGGCCATGGATGGGGCACATGGGACACACCACGACAGACACCATCCAGGATGCACCTGACAACCGACACAAGTCTGGGGGAGACCTTCCTCCAAAGCCAAGCAATCAGGGGATCATCTTCCCCAAACCTCATACCCTAGGTGTCATCTTGAAAAGCTGCAGGATAGGATCTAAAAACTGAGAGATTATCCTAAAGAACCTAAGAACCAAACCAAAATTTAAAAAAAAACTAAAACAAAACATAAAAACTAAAAGAAATATCTGTTAGAATGACTGACTCAGACTAAGGTTTAGAACAGATTGTGTTAAATCTGGTTTCCCACCTGCACTGTCACTACCAAATACTGATAAGGAAGATTGGATCAACTATTGAGAAATAAAGGAGTTAAAATTTCTTTGCAGATCCAAATGGTAAGTGAGAATAAATAAACCCTACTACAAGTGTAAATAAAGGCAAGCAATGGGGACAGGTAACACCTGAGGGGTACTGCTACTTTAGGGCATGGACAGTTATGGCAGTAAAAATGAAGCACCCAATCACAGGGCACTATTAGGGTGTTCTGTGTTTGGACCCTACTGGATGACGTCTCTTGCTTTCAAGCACTTTGATTCTTGTATCTATGACCAGACATATTGGCTGCTCTAACCTGATGGTCCTTGGCACCTGGTCCAGAAAGAATGTTCCCCTGCTTTCCCCCCATCTTACTTGGCATCTCCGCAAACATCTCTCCTCTCTACTTGTACCCTCTTGCTCTTGGCTTCTCAGAGCCCAGGGCTCTTGCCTGGGTAGTTTCAGCAACAATAAAAGATAATCTGAGGTACTTCAAACCAAATGACCACAGGAACTTTGTCCTTTTTTTAGGGGTCTCCTCACTTTCTTAAACAAGTCCTGGAAGTCTACTTCTGTGCAGTACATAGCTCCAAGAAAACATATAGGAGTGAAGGAAAAGGAATCTTATGGGATACGATGAGAGAAAGCAGGCCTGGGACCCTCCACTGCTTGGCCAAATTTCAAACAAATCCCAAACCTTCTCGATTAGAAAAAAGAAGTCCAGGATACAAAAATGGAAAGAGTTATGGGCATGTTTGACCCTGAAATATTCTGCTTTTTTACAAGAGAAGTGTCTATCTTGTTCTGGTTTGTATGATAAACTTCATTCATAATATTAAAGATATAGATGTCTATAGAATGAAGAGCACATTCCTCTTTTAAAGAACTGTAGCAAGGGAGAGATATTTCAATCATTGTACTCATACCATTCAAATTGGTGTGTTCTTATAAGCCTTATATTTGGTAGGTCATTATTATTATTTAGTATTTGGATGCACAGATGTTCAGAGTCATTTACAACTGGTAACATACAGAACTATGGAAAGAGAGAAGGAAATGAAATCCTGCCCCAAACAGCTTTGGAATGAAAGTACTACATCAGCATTCTTTTCTTTATTGAAGTGGTAATTACCACCATCACCCCCAGAATAATAATACTACTAATAATATTTAAAAGACTTTCAAAAAATAAATACGAATCTTGTCTATACCTCTAAAACCTATCAAAATGTCAGAGTAATGATAAATTACATCAGCTTCTTAGATTTGGAAATCACTGAGCTGTGGATCCATCTAGCTAGCTAGCTAATTATCTGTCTATCTATCTATCTATCATCTATCTTCTCTTTCAAAATTGAGATCTATTCCATTAAAATCTAAATCCTGCCATTCTGATTGTGTGAAAGATATTGGCATGTTTTAAATGCCCAGGTACCCCTGTCTGTTAGCATGAGAAAATCCTCAAGTCTAAGTAGTTCCTTCCCATGAACAGGTACCCCAGACCCTCAGGAAACTGCCCACAGGCCGTATTTGCCATTGGGGCCATCCCTCTGCTCTTACAACACCCCATCCCGACCCCCAGATTCTCTTGTGTCCCATTCCTGCCCCACATCCCAAAACAGCTGGGTAATCTATTGAGCTTTGAATTTATGTTTTGCTCTTACTGCTCTATATTTTCCTCTCTCAGGTGATCTGAGTGGGCAAAAGAACAGAGTACCCTTCCCTGAGCGTTCTGGAATGCTTAGTGCCACCCCACCTTCCAACCCCAAACACCACAAATGTTTACCCAGCCTGAAGGAGCCTCACTAAGGAATTTTGTCAGCTGAGCAGGATGAACTGGAAACTGATTCATTTGATTAAAGGAATAAAACCTGTGAGATTCCTTGCATCTAAGTATTCTGGACTAAAATCTGCTACACTAATATTAGGATGCTAGGGGACTCTTAAAGACTGAAAACCCTGTAAGTCCAAATATAGGAAGTGAGGTACCTCTGGGTGAAGAGAGTGAGTGGAAAACCCTCTGACTCACAACACATAAATGGTCCCATTCCTTCCCAACTTAAAATTTAAAAACTCCACAGCTGTAAAACGAATGCCCTTGCAATACAATCTCAAGTAGAAGTTTAGGTCTCATTTGCCCATTCAAAGGGCTTCATATACAATAAGCAAATGTGTTGACATTATATTGCTCCCATCTTTTTCTTTCCTTTTTCCTTTTGCTGCCTGGAAATGTTTAGAAATCTGGTTGGGGTAATAAACAAACAACGAAAAGCAGTCATCTTCATGTTTAGTACTAAAACTTTAAACCCTGAACTTTAAACACAAAAGAAATCAAAGTGAATGAAAACAGACCGTGTAGTCAGGCTGATTAATAAACAGCTTAGTGCATGACGAGGTAGGAATTGCATGAATCAAATCCCCAAGATAGTCTAGAGTGCATTCTTTCAATTATAAAATGGGCCCTTAAAACAGAACATATGTGATCATTAAAATGGCTTCTTGTTATGAGAACAGCATCAAAATGAATTTCAGCATTTGCTTTTATTAAAAACTTGAAATGACAACAATGCTAATGGTGGTGTGGGAAGAACCTGCAACTTTGATGTAATGATAATGTTTATCTGGTTTCCTTTCCGAAGGAAATGTTGTAACAAACCACAACTATACAGAGGAGCTAGACTGGGGAAAGCAAAATTTGGAAGAACTGAGAAATCTGGAGATTATATTGTACTAATGGTGCATATTAAAATCCTGACGTGTGGCAAATCCTGAGAGATCCTAATTAAGGCTTTGCAAATTGCAATTTCTCCAGAAGAGGCAAAGAGCAAGAAACAATTGATGTGATTTTATAAAGGGTTTAAAATTTTAAAAAAGCCATGAGTAAATAAAAAACAGGACAGCATCTGGAAAATGGAATAATGGAAGAAGGACCAGAATAGGAAAAAGCCGCCAAAAAATCAATTCAAACTGACTGAGAGACCTCAGTGGCAGAAAGAGGCAGTCTTCAACAAAAAGAATAAATAGAGAGAAGGAGCGACATGGTAGTTCATTAATGTTTACAACACTAAGTTTTATTTTGGTTATGCAAAGTATTTCTTTGCTTGAGTCTTTCTTCATTTTAATAGATTTGTCTAAAGGTACTGTTATTACAAACTGGAACCTGAGAGTTAATATAAAGATGCTGAATGCTGCTTTTATTGAGCAAGAAACATCATCAGCTGCACCAATAAGTGTAACTACAGAGGTGAATTTTAAAAACAATTACCATTTCCTTAGTTATCTCTATTTATGACTTGGTCCAGAGTTCAGATTTCAAGGATTTAAGACATTTACTTGGCCAAAACGCTGTCCTACTTGTTATCTGTATCCTGAAATGCCATAAAAGTTTTCAACTGGGTAGAATGCAAACCTTCCAGGAGGGATGTATCTAAACTATTATCTGTCACTTGCACTACAGTATAAGTGAGCTTATCCAGTCTTTCTCTAAGAGCAGGTTTTGGAAAGGGAGGAGACAACTGAGGACCAGGGACAATTACCAAAGGGGACTCAACAGGAGGGGTTGAAAGTGGCCACAACAACATCACAACCCCTTTTCGATTTTGTAGGGATCATAAAAGAGCCCCATGACTCCCTGAATCTTGCTCCCTAAGGAGCTGGCCACTCCCAACACTGGGAGCTGCCTCTTGGTTAGGACTAAGTATATCTCGAGACCTCTTCCAAGGATGAGTTGTGCAGGGAAGCCACTGGTTGATTCACTGAGGGCTTGCCAAAGACAGGCACAGTGGGGAAGGCAAGGAGAATAAGAGATGAAAAGATACAGTCCCTGACCTCAAAGAGCATCCCTAAAGTCCCCTCTGGAAGAACCGTAAATTAAATTATCATTAAAATATAAATGGGGGGTGTGATGGTTAGGCTAATGTGTCAACTTGGCCAGGTTATTGTGCCCAGTTGTTTGATCAAGCGTGCACTGGGCTAATTGTAATACAAGGACATTTATGGACTTCAGTCATCAGTGAGTTTACTGCATAGATGGTTGATTACATCTACTTCAACCAGGGAGATTACCGTCAGCAATGGGTGACGCTTTATCCAATCAGTTGAATGCCCTAAAAGGGGAAGTGATTTCAGCATTCAGAGAGAATTTCCCAGCTCGTCTTTGGACAACAAACGTCTCCCAGAAACTCATCAAGGACCTTTATCGGACTTTCATCGGAACCCCTGGTTTGCACTCTGCCTGTGGAACCTGGACTTGTGCATCCCCACGGTCACATGAGAGACTCTTATAAAATCTCATATTATTGACAGATATCTCCTGTTGATTCTGTTTCCCTAGAAAACCCTGACTAATACAGGGTGCTATTTATAGAGGGTGTATGGAAAAAATATATACCAATGTACACTATGGACCATAGTCTGATGATGTTCTTTCATAATCTGTAACAAATGTTCCACTACAATGTAAGGTGTTGGTGGAGGGGTGATGTATGGGAATTCTGCACATTATGCATGATTGTTTTGTAAGCTCACAATTTCTCTAATTACATAGAGAGAGAGCAGAAAATATAAATGGGGGTGCAGGAGAAATATGCCCAGATAATTCTTGTGGAATTGTGAGACCATAGAATTTAATAGATATGACATAGAGAAGTGAATGAGGTCAAACCCTTTAATTCTTATAAATCCATTATTCAGTAAGAAATGTACTGTGTGATTAGAAATTCCAAGACGTACCAGAGATGCTAAAAGATAAAATTTAATTATAAAACTGAGAACAGTCCAAATGAGGAAGGTAAGGTAAGGGTATGTGTGTGTGTGTGGTGGTGATGGTGGAGAGAGATCATTTAAAGACATCAGTGTTTTAGCAGGGAGCTTTCAGGTGAGTTCAAGTTTTTAAAAGATTTGGAAGCAGTTCAGAGAAAAAGAAACACAAGCGATCTTAAAACATGAGGGAAAAAATACTAAGTTTCACTAATGACTTTTAAAATACACATGACAGCAATATGGGTTTCAACTATTTGAACAGCAAAACACAGAAAGAGTGATATTTTGTTTTACGTGGGCCAGTAGTAGTAGTAGTTCATGGTATAGACGTACCACAGTTTGTTTAACCATTCACCCATTGAAGGACATATACATTGTTTCCAGTTTGGGCTATTATGAATAAAGCTGCTATAAACAATTGTGTTCAGATTTTTGTGTGAACACAAGTTTTCATTTCCCCAGGGTAAATGCCCAGGAGTGTACTTTCTCAGTCATACAGCAATTGCATGCTTTGTTGTTTTGTTTGTTTTTTAAAAAACTGCCAAACTGTTTTCCAGCATGGCTGTACCATTTTACATTCCTATAAGTAATGTATGAATGATCTAGTCTCTCCACACACTCATCAGCATTTGAAGTTGTCACTATTTTTATTTTAACCATTCTGATAGGCTGCAAAGTGCCATCTCATTGTGATTCTAATTTGCATTTCCCTAATAGCTAGTGAGGTTGAACATCTTTTCGTGTGCTTATTTGCCATCTGTATATCCTCTTCAGTGAAATGTCTTTTCATGTCTTTTGCCCATGATCTAACTGGATGGTTTGTTCTTTTGTCTGTTGAGTTTTGAGAGTTCTTTACGTATTCTAGATATTAGTCTTTTGTTGGATATGTGGTTTAAAAGTATTTTCTCCCAGCTATAACTGTCTTTTCATCATCTTTAAAGAGATTTTTACAGGCAAAAAGTTTAAATTTTCATGAAGTCCAGGTTGTAAATTTTTCCTTTTATGGATCATACTTTTGATGTCAAGTCTGGGAATCCTTTACCTAGCCCTAGATCCCAAAGATTTTCTCTTATTTATTTCCTAAAAGTTTCATTTTTTTTTT
>JAQZBX010096325.1:0-11817 GCA_029593785.1 Cabassous unicinctus
TGCTTGGTCATAAGGATACACAGTTTTAAATTCAAGAGGTAGCGTCACATTGCTCTCCAAAGTGGTTGTATAAATTTATACTCTTCCCATAATGTTTGAGAGTTCCCTTTGCTCCAATCCTCACTCATACTGAAGGGTAGCATTATTAAAGGCCCTCATTGAGGTGTGGGTCTCAGTCCCAATTCTCCTTCTCCCTAAACTGGTATTAAATTCAAGCTCTATATTATTAAAAGCAATTAATACCCCAAGGCAGACACAGTATCACCCCTGGAGTTCACTTTTCTTATTGTCAGTTCTTTCTTCATTTCTGGCCCAAGGCAATTTCCCTTCCTTTCTTAGCAGTTCAGCCATGCATTTATAAGGATGCTAGTTATAATTTATTGTGCAATTCTTGGTGTTCGTAGCTGGAGGATTTTCAAATGGTCTATATTTCCAGACTCTTAAATCTCTGACAATGTTTTCAGCACCTGACCAATCTTTAAAACACTCCCAGATGTTGGACACTATCAAGAAAATAAATGAATCAAATTAGCAACTACAATGAGCTATTAAACTCTTTTTGCATGTATTCTTATTCATTAGTCACTATTACACTACAGCATAGTATAACAGTTAAAAGCACAGACTTTAGAAAGCCAGATGGCCTGGGTATGAATCCCAACTCTGTTACTTACTGGCTGTGTGACCTTCGGCAAGTTACTTTATTTCTCTGTGCCTCAGTTTAATCATCTGTAACATGAAGATGATCATAATAGTATCTACTCTGCACGCTTGGTATAAGGATTAAATGCATTACTATTTATAAAGGCTGCTTAGAACTGTACCTAGTGCACAGCATATGCTATAGAACCATTTGTTAAATAAATAAAATGGGATATGATACATGCATACTAGACATACATTTTTGTATTGCCTAATAACAATCTTTCCTTCAATCCCTAGCATGAAAATCTAAAGTTGACAGCATCATAACATTTCCTTTCAAATTCAATGATAAATGGCTTTACCTAAATATGATTCTGCGCCCCAAATATAAGTGAAATATTTAATGTCCTCTGTGGAACACACACAGGGATAGAATTCCCCAGCAGTTATAAAGACATGAGGAAGACAAAGAAATGCAGACAGATTCCTCTTTCCAACCTGGGAAATGGCCGGGGAGTGACAAGACTCCCCCAGAGTGTCTCTTCCCTCTGTTCTTTCTCTCCATGCTCTCTGAGCTCCAGTCACCCAACTCACTGTTCTCCAAAAATGCCCTTCCTTTTCTCACCTCTGGGCCTTTGTCCACACTGTCCCATCATCTAAATAATCTTCAACATCCACCTGTCAAACCACTATTGATATTTTAGTGTCCAGTTCAAGTGCCACTTTCTCCTAGAACCTTTTTCTGGTTCCCATAAACAGATCATTGTCTCTTTCTTTAAAATTCCTCATAGTACTTCAAACATTTGCCTATTTTCCCTGATGGTGGGGTCACTGAAATTCTCTATCCTTTCTGATTTTATGCTTTAAGGAAAAGCATGCTTCATATGGGCCTCTCTCTTCAGCGCTTTTGGTCTCAAGAGGGAATCTGCCAAAATAGTGCAAAAAGCTTTCTCTTGGTGTAGAGTAGAAAATTTGCATGTCTGAGGGTGCCCATGTTATTAGAAACCAATTCTCAGGAACTCTGGCCCTTCCCAAGAATGAACCATTGGGAAAAAATCCATATAGCACTGCTTATTCTGCTATATGTCATCTATTATGGTTATCATCTTACCATCCCATTTGTTCCATACACACATCATAATATTTTGTAATTAGTAGGCATTGTCTCTGTCACTACACCTCTCTGGACCTACATTTTACTAACTATAAAATAAGACAATTTGACTGTAATTTTAATTTAGTAATTTCAACTTTGGTGTTATGGTATTATCTGGGGGCCAATGAATTTATTTCTTGGGTTCAAGCATGCTTTCTGGTGTAACACTAGCCTCAAGGCTCCATTTTTCCTATTCCTATATTCTGGGAGAAGATAGGACCTCTCATGCCACAGTTAATTTCTGGACCTCAGAAAAGCCTGAACAAGGGTCAGTCAATGATCTAAATCCAAATTTTATTGGAACACAGCCATGCCTGTCCATTTTTGTACTGCACTACTTTGGCAGAGTTGAGTAATTGCAAAAGAGACCGAATGACCCACAAAACCTAAAATATTTACTATCTGGCCCTTAACAGAAAAAGTTTGCCAACACTAGCCTAGAAAGATCCCCTTTGCGTTCTCTAATTTCTTACTTATCTCTCCATTATCTCTGTAACTTCCTAGCACTCCACTGACATTGTTTTTGCTAAGGTAACCAAAGAGCTCCAAATTGACAAACCTAACAAATATCTCCTTTCAGGAAGCATATCTATAAAAGATAGAAGATTGAGCAGTTTAGGGCTAGAAAGAGACAAAAGGTTAACAGAAAGCCAAATTCTATGATAAAAGAATTTTAGAGATGGGCAAGAGCACTGCTAGCAGAGTCAATGGCAAAAGAAAAAAAAAGGCATGGGTAAAAGAAATAAATGGTTAAGTATGAGAACTGCTGGGATCTCAGTTTGAGTCTAGTGAAGGGAACGCAAAGGAGAATGGCAGTAAATTACTCAAGAAATATGTGTTAGGGATAGAGCACAGAGACCATTAAATGTCGAGGTAAGAGGTTTAGGGTTTTTTGCAGGCAGTGGGATGGAATTGATGTTTCTGAGCCAGAGGTAACCTGCACAGGGCTGTATTTTATAGAAATCAATCCATCAACAATTTATGTGCCTGACATAAGTTTGCTAGATGTATACAGAACAAAATAAAGCAAGTTTTACAAGCCACTTCCAACTTCTTCTGAATAAATTCAATAACCCATCAAGTTTTTCCCATTCTTATGTGTGTACTTTTCTTATTTCCACTCTTCTTGGGTATGTTCCTTTAGGACAGAGAGCCCTAAATGAGTTTTCTTATACATACACACACTACATTGAAAAATGTACATTGCCTCACTTAAACTGATGCTTAAAACTTTCTAGCTAATAGGCTTAACTTTTCCATAGCAATTTCAATGAGAATATTACTTTATGATATGAATTTGAGCTAGAGGAATGAATTTTTTCAATAAACAGTCATCTGATAAAATTAACACCACTGTATTATCAATTTATCTATTTAAAAGTCAAATAGCTTCATAAGGCTTAAAATGAACAAAGAGCTGTCTCTCTTTCCCTGAGTTGACTCTCCACAGGAATTGACATTCAAGTTATTTTCTTCTGATATTTACCATTATATTCCTAAGTTATAACACAGTATTATTTCATGTTTTTCAATATCTATTTACTTAATGTAATGTAAGATGAGAATTTAATTCTCTTATATATCCCTTACTTTACTCACCAAATATATATCATTTTTGGTTAATATTCATTTTGACATTAATATTACCACATAATAATCCAAAACTGACCCATGTGCTTATTAATGAAGGAAGCATTTCCTTGTATAACTTTTATCAATGCTTCTTGTTAGTTTAATTCATTTCCTAAGTACTTTCCACTAATTCATGACCAAACTCCCTCCCATAAGCATAAATAACACTCCCGAGAGCATGTTCAAAAGCAGCTGGTAAATGTGATTTTTTGTTTCTTAGAACAATCCTTCTAGAACCCATGAATACCCTTGCACAAATTTTGATAATATGCTTTCTGGGTCTGCTTCTCAACCCTCATGCTAGACTCCCTTCTCCATCCTCTCAAGAATTAACTCCCCTCAAGTTAGAGGACGTAGTTAACAGAAGACCTATTTTTCCATTTTTGGTTTACAAGTTCATTTTGGCTGAGTACCTTCCAATCATTCCCAAGAAAGAGTGCATGGAAGAGAAAATTGAGATTTTTGTGACTTTTAAAATGTTCTATTCTAACTTTACCATTTGACTGACTTACCATAAAATCTTAGATTGGAAATAATTCTCTCCAATTCTATCATCTTCTGGCAACAGTGTGCAGTTGGGAAGAGGTATGGCATTCTGATTCCGTTTTTGTAAACAACTTTTTTTTTTCCCTCTTAAAGCTTTCCAAATCATCTTTTTATCCCTAGTGTTCTGAAATTTTCTCGATGGTGGTAATTTTTGTCCTAGTCACTATGTAAGGCACCGAGGCCTTTCAAGCTTAAAAAGAACATCCTTCCATTGTGGGGAATTTTCTTCTATTATTTCACTGATAATTTCCTCTGTTACACATTCTCAATTCTCGCTGTCTCAAATGCCACTTAGTTGATGCTGGATCTCCTTACCTAATTAATTATATCATTTTATCTTTGTTCTTCTATTTTTCATCTCTTTGTATTTTGGGGTGATTTCCTCAACCTAAGTTTCCCATCCTGTTGTTTTCATGTGTATTTAGTAGGAGGGTATACTATTAAAGAACTTGAATTGGTTTCTTACGTATAGTGTTTTACTTTTATTTTTTGAATGCTGTGTTTTCACTTCTTGAAGATATGGGTTATGCTATTTTATTTTTTTCAAAATTTTATTATAAAATTTTGAAACACACAGTAAAATTGAAAGAATTTTAGAGAAAATACCAATATGCCCACTGCCTAGATTCTAGCATTAACATTTTACTAGACTTACTTTTTCAAGTATTTATTCATATACTGATACATTATTTTTTTTTTAATTCATTTTAAAGTAAATTGCAGAGACGTGTGCTTCCCTAGGCACTTCAGTCTATATGTTATTAGCAAAAGCTCAATATTTAAGTTTCTTCTTTTGAAGTAAAATATAGGTGCAATTAAATGCACAGTTCTGAAAATGCACATTAGTGTAATCCAATACCTATCATTATAGAACATTACAATCACCCTAGAAGACTCCTCATATCCTTTTACAATCACCAGCCCCAATCCCACTCAAAACACATACACACACACACACAGAGTTCATATTTTTTTCCCATCACAGAATGGTTTTGCCTGTTTTAGAACTTCATAAAGATAAAACAGTATTTACCCTTCTATGTCTAACTTCTTTTGCTGATCATAATGTTTCTGAGATTCATTCACATTATTGCATGTCTTTAGTTGATTCTTTCTTATTGCATTGTATGACTATGCCATAATTTGTTTATCCACTCTAATATTAAAGGATCCCTAGGTGAGTTCCCACTTTGAACTTTTATGAATAAAGCTGATCTGAATATTCTTGTGAAAGTCTTTTCTGTACATGTTTTCATTTCTCAAGTAAATATTTAGAAATGGAATTGGTGGGTCCTAGGTTAGTGTATATTTAGTTTCACAAGATACTGCTGGATAGTTTTCCAAAAGTGTACCATTTTATACTTCCACCAACAATGTATGAGAGTTAAGGCTGCTGCACAAAACACTTGATATGATAATTTTCTAACTTTAGCCATTCTGGCATGTGTGTCTGTGTATAGTGGGATCTCAATGTACTCTTAATTTGCATTTCCCTGGTAAATAATGATATTGAACACTTTTTCATATGCTTATTGATGTGTCTATTCAATTTTTTGCCTATTTTTATTGGGCTGTCTTTTATTATTGAATTTTATATATTCTGTATACCAGTCCTCTCTAACATGTTTTACAACATACATTTTCTTCAAATCTGTGGCATGTCTGTTCAATTTAATAATACCTTTTGATTTTAAGCAGTTTTTAATTCTGATGCAGCCTAGCTTATAATTTTTCTATTATAGTTATTGCTTTCTGTTTCAAGTCTCAGAACTTTGTTTTCTTACCACCTTGCAATAGTGATGTACATTTGTTCTAGTTCATAGAAGGACATTTTGTATTTGTTTTATTAACCACAATTCTCTTCCACCTTTGGGTTCACTATGTTATTCAGTTCCTAGAGCTTTCTCTAGCTTTCTTTCGGCTGACATTTACATCCCTAGACTTCCTTTTTCAACCATAATCCCATTTATAAACCAGCTGCATTAGTTTTCCTCACTATAAATAGTATGTTATCATCAACTCTATCCATTTCCACACTTTTACAGTCAAGTTAATCAAAATTTCTACATACATCAAGCATCAGTACCCCTTCTCAGCCCTCCTCTTATCTCCTAATAACATACTGTCTAGAAATGAAGATTATATCAGTAAAAGTAACTAAAAGAATAAAAGAGTGATGAAAATAAAATATGACAGATAAAACACAAAGGTCAAAATGGGTAATGTCAGAACGGCCTCCTTCTTCTAAGAGCAGCAAGAGAAAAGTGATGCATAACATACAAGGGATACCCAATAAGATTAAGTGCCAATTTCTCATCAGAAACCATGGGGGCAACAAGGCAGTGGTATGATATATTTAAGATACTGCAAGAGAAAAACTGCCAGCCAAGAATCTTGTATCTGGCAAGACTGTCTTTCAAAAATGAGGGTAAGTTTACAATATTCACAGATAAACAGAAACTGAGAGAGTTTGTAACCAAGAGACAGGCTGTGCAGGAAATACTAAAGGGAAAGCTACAGCCTGAAAAGAAAAGGCAGGAAAGAGGCTTGGAAGACAGTCTAGAAATGAAGTATCAATAAAAGTACCTAAAAGTATAAAAAAGAGTGGTGAAAATAAAATACGAGAGATAAAAGCCAAAAGCCAAAATGGGTGAAATAAGAACTGCATTTACAGTAATAACATTGAATGTTAATGGGTTAAACTCCCCAATCAAAAGACACAGACTGGCAGAATGTGTAAGAAAATATGAGCCATCTATATGCTGTTTACAAAAGACTCATCTTAGATCCAAGGATACCAACAGATTGAAAGTGAAAGGCTGGAAAAGATATTTCATGCATGCAGGAACCAAAAAAAAAAGCTGGAGTAGTTATATCAGATGAAATAGACTTTAAAAGCAAAACTGTTATTAGAGACAAGGGAGGACATTATATATTATTAATAATAAAAGGGACAATTCATTAGGAAGAAATAACAATCATAAATGTATATGAAGCTAACTAGGATGCCCCAAATTGCATGAGTGTTCGTTTTTAAATCCTGCCTACTATTTCCAATAACTGAGTCATTTTGGTGTTTTCTCTCTTTATAGTATTTTCTTTTGAGAGTGGGTTACATTTTACTGTTCTTTACTAAGTAATTTCTCGATTGCATCCTGGACATCAAGAATGTTATAGTTCAGAGATTCTGGGTTTAGTTATATTCCTCCAAATGGTGTTAAATTTTGTTTTAGTAAACAATTAACCTGGTTGGTCTCAAACAGGACTCCATACTACTTGGAGTCTGCTTCACATATGTTTGAAGAAGGGTCAAACACTTGTTTTTCATAAAGCTTCGAAATAAATCTGGGGTTCCCCCTCCCTTGTATTCTTTTTTCAATAACTCCCCCTTCACTCTCCAGTCTCTGTGACAGCTCTGAACTCTGTCCTCTGTTTCTTCAGGACAGAAGCAGTATGTTTCCTCTCATGGTTTTAGCCATCCTGTGTGGTACCACCTTTAGGTTGTCTTTGGTTAAAAGCCATTTTTAAAAGGAAAGAGGAATTCCCTTCTTACAAATGCCATCTCCTCTGCAGAATCTGCCCACTGTTGTTCACGATCTATGTCTGAGGGTAGTTGTTTTCCATATTTTATCAGGAGTTTAGAGGTATTATCTGTAGAAAGTTGGAAGTAGGCTAGTAGGTAACTGTGTGGCCCCAAACTGGAAGTAATACTCCCAGTAATATATTTTTGAGGTTTTCTACTAACTCTGCTTTATTTGAACATATTCTCCTATATATTTGTTTAGGCCCTTTCTTTCATGTTAAAAGCTTTTTTAACTGTGTGGTGACACTTGGTTGCCTTTTATTTTATTTATTGAAATATATCACTCATACATGAACATACATAAACAATAAGTGTATAATAATAGTTGTGAACTTACAAAACAAACATACATAACATCATACAGGGCTCTCATACCTCACCCTACCACCAATACCTTGCATTGTTGTGAAATATTTTTAATGATTAAAGAGCATCCTCAAAGTATTACTACTAACTAAAGTATTTTCCCCCAACCCACCTTATTATTTTTTTTATATCATTTATACATGAATATACATAAACAATAAGTGTATAGTAAAAATTGTGAACTTACAAAGCAAATATTCATAACATCATACAGGGGTCCCATACATCAACCCTCCATCAACACCTTGCATTGTCGTGAGACATTTGTTACAAATTATGAAAGAATAATAATAATTATAGTCCTTATCTTACGTTTGGTATATTTTTCCCCCAAACCACCCTATTATTTTTTAAATATATTTTTATGACAAAAGTTGTAAACTTACAAAACGATCATGCACATGTGCAGAATTCCCAAGCAACACCCCTCTATCAACACACCACACCCTGGTGGAACATTTGTTACAGATTATGAGATAATATCATCCGATTATTACCAGGTCCACAGCATATATTTGACACACTTTTTCCATACTCCCCCATTATCAACGCAGTACATCTTTGGCATAGATGCAAGAATATTACATTATTACTGTTAACCACACTCCATAGGTCACTCCAGTTTTATTTTTCCCATGCTGCTCCACATTCCCACCACCCTGCAATACTGATGAACATCTGTTCTAGCTCACAAAGGACACGCTTGCATATGTACCATCAACCACTATTCTCATCCTCTGGGTTTACTGTGCTATTCAGTCCCTAAATTATTCTCTAGCTTTCTGTCAATTGGCATTTACATCCCTAGACTACCATTTTCAGCCACATCTCCATTTTGGTTGCCTTTTATTTTTAAAAGTAATGCACTAAAAGTCAGGTTAGAAGATCCATATCTTCTTGAGATATTTTGGTTATTTTCTTGGGGGACCCTCAAATGTGTGTATCTCCGGTATTCCTTTGGGAGTGGTCAATTTCCTCAAAGATGAATTCTCCAATTATCTGCCTGATTCCCAGCATTCTTGAGGCCAAGTCAAGGAAGGCAGTTATGGTAAGTAGATTTTCATACAATACCCTAGTTATCTGTATTTTACCTTGTCACACACTCTGCTTTCTGATATCCTTGGGTTCAAAATTCCCTCTCCTATTATATAATGCTCTATTATCATTTTCATGCTGAAAATATATTGATTATGGTGGCTGTCAATCACAAACACAGATTTTTAATTAAGTTCCTTCTTCAAATACATTGCATATACTTTATTCTCTCCAGTGCTTTGCTCAGTGAATATTTGCTTATTGACTGAATAAGATTTTAATTTAAACATCAAAATCAAACCTCAGAAACCCCTCAAAACCTTAAACATTTGTTTTAAGTGCTGGCTCATGGCATGATATTCTAATCACCTTTATTTTCACTGGAACTTTATTTCATCCTCAGTAAGAATAATTTCTTTCCCATGTATATTTCTATGTTTCAGCCACACCAAACTACTTACATTCTGTCAATGAGATCCTAAGCTTTCACACTTCCACAACTTTAAAGAGAATGTCATTTTACCAAAAATGCCCTTTTTTCCTCTCTTTAACTTTAGAACTTTTACTTTCCCACAATATCCAGCATAGAGCTCTCTTTTGTGAGTGCCTGAATTTTCCAGGCAGACTCATTTCCATTCTGACTCACCTATTCTATGCTTAACTGACATAGTGTGTTTACAGCCATTGAAATACTTTCTCTTCTAACTGGCTTAAATATGCCTCCCTTACTACCTTGCGAACTCTATGTAGGCAGGTACACACATATTTTATGAATCCACCTTACCAACTAACAAGCATGTCCATTTATGACCAAAGAGATCTATATTAATCACATTCTATACTCTATCTGTGATAAAAAAAAGTCAGACTGCTCCAGGTGAGAGCTTATACTTTCCTTATGGAATAGCTTTCCTTATGGAAAGTTTTCACATACTATATTGGTATATACACACACATACACACACACATATATATACACATATATATATGTATATGTGGGCATAAATATGCCATTATCAACATTTTAAGAAAGAAGTACATAAAGTTATCTTATATTCAAGTATTTAAAATTCTAAATTATAATCATTTAGAGCCTCATTCTGTAAACTAAGATGCATGCAGAGTCTACTACCATTTTCTGCTTCCATATCTGCTGTGAAAATTAATGAGAGAGATGATGTTTCTGTAATGAATCTGCAAATATATGTTTCTATTTTGAAAAGCAGTGTATCCATATGTGCAGGTGTCAGCTGGATAAATATATATAACAGCTTTATAAGTATTAAAGCGTTTACTCAATAATGGAAATGGAATGAGTACTTATAAAATAATTTGTGGAAGCTTCTGTTTCAATTATAAGTAATAAACTTTCAGCCCATTACATGGAGTGAACCCTGAGCCACACATTTTTCAGATCTTCATGTTACCGAACTGTTTAAGGTACAGCCCAGCAGCTGTTGTGTGAATCTGCTGACGCATTAAGGAAAAAAAATAATCTCCAAATAACTTTAGCTTAAAATTCTGTTAAATGCTTCAGGTATTACAAATTGATGCAATAAATTACAGCTATGAGAAAACTGACATGATAAAGAAACAAGTACTCTTACAAATATCTTAAGATTGCATTAAGTAGCAACTTCAAAGATCCTGCAAATAAATAAATGTCAAATTGTAAAGGAGTCTGTCTTTCTCTTAAATGTGTCTAGTGTAAGTTTCATAACATGCAAATTAAATTCATTTCTGAAAATAATATACCACAAATTTCCAGAGAATTCTTATAAATTTCTTCTCCCCAAATGTGAAGGTAAAATTTAACAATGAGAATGTGTGTCTAGGGAAACGGGTGTGGCTAGATCGATGGAGCTCCCGTTTACCATATGGGAGGCCCCAGGTTGGCTTCCCGGGGCCTCCTTGTGAGGGCAGGCCGGCCCGCACGGCGCGGTGGGCTGATGCAGCAAGACCTCGCAGCAAGGGGGAGATAAGCAGACACGGAGAAAACGCACAGCAAATGGACACAGCAAATACAAGCAGCAAGGGGGGGATAAATAAATAAATGAATAAATAAATCTTTAAAAAAAAAAAAGAATGTGTGTCTAACCAGATTGGAGTCTGGAAAATTGAAGAAACAGAAAAAAAGAATAAAGAGTGATTAAAGCAACTATAACATGATTACGTTTTACAATGGTGGAATTTTAAGAAGTTTTACAATGACTTAAGAAACCTGAAGGAAAGAAGATCAGAATTCCAACTGTAAAATACATATATATTTTTCCTTCCATCCTGGCCAATGTTACCATAACTTCTCTGATGATAAGAATGAATCCAGGCACTTAAATAAAATTTCCAGCCTCTTCCGTTGGAGAAAGTTATTCAGGTGGTTTGGGGTGGTACCCAAGAATGCGATTTCAACAAGTGGCCCAGATGATCCTTACCATAAGATAAGTTTAAGAAACACTGTGACCTAAGCCATAATTATAAATGAAATTCAGTGTATGCCTATCATCGTTTTTTCTTAAGCTCGATTAAGTAAATAACTCAAGATTGTCATAAGCATTACTTTTTTTAAGCTCTAAAAACTGAACATTTCAGAGGTGATGGTTCCCAGGTCTCAGTGTTCATGGTAACTCTTGTATTGTGATCCCATCCTCTAAGCGCATTCTATGAAACTAATTAAAATATCAGTGCAGATCTAAATTCATATAGAGTGATAGATGAATGGATGGATGGCTAGATATAGATGGTAGGTTAAAATAGGATAGGTTGTTGGAAGGAATTGAGGACTCCATTTAATTGTCGAGAAAGAACCATATTAAAAATACCAAGGAAGCGGGTGTGGCTCAATGGATAGAGCTCC
>JAQZBX010096326.1:0-11807 GCA_029593785.1 Cabassous unicinctus
TAAATAGTATAATGTGGTAACTCAGGAAATCAGATTCTCCTTCCCTGGGTTTGTTGTTACTGCTGCTCATTGTAGTAGTCGTTCTTTATTTAGGGATTTTTCTCAACTAATTTTGTAAGGTCTATATTCTCTGTTGTGTGTGGTCACTGAAAGCTCTACTCAATTAGATTAATGGTCAGCTGCTAATAATTGAAGAGAGATTCCCTTAAACATCTGGAACCAGTAATCTCCCAGTCTTTGTCATAGGGTTCTCTCTGTGTGTGTGAGTGTGTTTTGGATCACGTCTTCAACATTCATATTACAACTCTACACTGGCCTTCATTTTCTGCTTGCATAAAGCATTAAAGTCAGTCAGAGGTGGGAGTTTAGGATCTTCTCAGGGGTTTCCTGGCATGCATGCACACAGTCCTATGCATGTGTACAGTCTTCTAGCTTCCTAGGAATATGCCAGAGCTTTTCAAGGCCCCTAGGCCATATCTCATTCCTCAGCTTCTCCTTTAAAGCTTTTTAGTCTATTCTTTGTCCAAACTGTTATCCATTGCCTTAGGGAGCAGTGAAGTTAAAACTCTTGCCTGTAATTGTTTTATACAATTATATTGTATATTGTATATATTGTATATATTATATGCCTGAGGGGAGACTTTAACATTGGACAAATAAAGAAAAGTCTTTCTATTGGTGACCTCCATGGACACCAATAATGACAATTCTTTGGGAATGAGGCTTTGAAAGAACTCCAGCCCTGTTCTGCTTCCTCTGGTACCAGGAGTGTGGGCTTTTATTTTTCAAGATTACCACTAAGATGGAGAGAGAGGAATGGGAATAGGATAAATTAAAACATTACAGACCTCACTGTTCTTACCGAGATTCATCTGTTTTTCTTGGGAATAAATGTTCTGTGAACTGCTGTAAACCTTTGGTTAATTTCCAGAGTTCTGAAAAAGTTGATTGTGACAATTTTTGCTGTTTTTGTTGTTGTTTTTGCTCTTATGAAGGGGTGAATTTTCAAAGGTATTTATTCTGCCATTTTCACTGACATCTTGGCAGGTATCTGTAAGAAAATTTCTTAAGTTCTTCTAAGACTATGAAATATTTTTTTGTGGGAATTTAATTTCTTCTACAATTCATTTTTCCTGGTCTCAAATAACTGTCAGAGTAGCTGAACTTAAATTGTATATATATATTTTTAATCAATTATTGCTTTTACTTCTCACTTTTTGGATATTTGCAATTATCTTGTTAGTAATTGCTTAATGATATTAATAATTTGACTGGCATGATGAAACAAACATTTCCCACAGGCATTATTGTGAAATAGGTAATTGATAGCCATATCTACATGAACATAAGGGTTATGGCTTTTAAAAGAAGATAAACTGTATTCTAAAATAAACTGATGGCAAATTTAGGGATTAGGCTGATTGTTTTAATATGGGTGCTATAATAAAGCTATTAAGAAATGAATCCTATTAAAATCAATTTGTGAAACTCATAATCCTTAGCATAATCTGTCTGTACTAACATGATAGCTGAAATCCTATGAAACTCATTATCAAAAAGCACATTTTAAGAAGACTTTTACTGCGAATATTCTTGCTGTCCTGTTTTTGTGATAATCAGGGTAGGCTAAACATTTCGCTATATTAGAAACCATGCGTTTGTCTCCAGACCTAGTTTTTTTCCCTAGGTCTGGTTTTTAGAATGCTGGTGATAAACTGAGCCTGATTTATTATATGACCATCCTGTATGGGAAAAGACTGTGGCTCTGGGTATCTTTGGTCAACCTTGGGAGATACGGCAGGGGGACGGATGTGGCTCAAATGGTTGGGCGTCTGTCTCCCATATGGAGGGACCTAGGTTTGATCCCCAGGACCTCCTGGTAAAAATTTTAGAAAAGAGAAATATAGAAAGTGCGTGGGCCACCAGGCTCCATGCGCAGGTATGCCGCCAGGCCCCGCGAGCCACTCAGCAAGATAATGACGTAATAGGAGAGTGATACAAGGGAAAGCCAAGACAAGACGTGCAGAAAAACCAGGAACTAAGGTGGCACATGTGGTAGGATGCCTCTCTCCCACATTGGAGGTTCCGAGGATCAAATCCCAGTGAAGACAGGAGAAGGATGAGAAGAGAGGGCAGGAAATGGACACAGAGAGTTGCCCAGTGAATGGACACAAAAACAGCAAAAACAGAGGGGTGGTGGTGGTAAAAATGGATAAAAGTAAATAAACAAATCAATCCTTAGAAAAATGTATAGGGGAGTAAGAAACGGACTATAGTTAGTAATAATACTTTGACGATGCTCTATCGTAATTTGTTAAATGTTTCACAACAATGCAAAGTATTTATGGTGGGGTGATGTGTGGGAGCCCTGTATGATGTTATATACGTTTGTTTTGTAACTTCATAATGTTTACTGAACATTTATAGTTTATGTATGTTCATGTATGAATGATATAGTTCAATAAATTGTTTAAAAAATATATATATATATAAATAAAATGAGAAAGAAAAAAAAGACTTTTATTAGGGAAAGGAGACTTGGTGTGAGTCGAAGGTGCAAAATGGTGGCTCACAGGCCAGTTTTGTATAATTTAAAAATTCTGAATGCTCTTGGTTCTCCCCACTCTCTACTGTCTCACATCCAGAAGTTTTACTCATTTATGTTATTTGCCTAACCACTGAAGGCATCTGAGTTTGCAACCCTTGGAAGAGTTTTAGTCTTACAATAATCAAATGTGATTTTTCCCCCTCTAATAATATACATTATAAAGATACTTTTATAGCTATAAGCATATTTTCTAATGATCAATTAAAAATAATAAATTGCTTCAACAGACTAATCTAAACAAAATTAAATATCATTGCCCAAATCATTAACTACATGTAAGAACAGACCAAAACAATTGAAGCTATTGAGCACCTGAAATGGGGCTAATGAGACTGATGAACTGAATTTTTAATTTTTTAATAAACTTAAATTGCCATATGTGGCTAGTAGCTACTGTATTGGATAGTCCAATGTAGAGACCATCAAGATAATCTGTATTCATTTGTTTATTGAAGGTAGTTGTGAAGAGAATACAGGCATCCAACTCAGATAAAGCAGCTTTGTGATCGAGTGAGGTCCAATAGCTTTCCCCCAATCACATAGTCATAGTTCCCATTATGATTTAATTATAACCCATAGTGCTCCATGTAAAGCAAATACTGTTCCCCAACTAGTCAATTATTTTTTATTTCTAATTAAATCTATAATACTATAATGTGGCCTAGTAATAAAATCATGCTAATTAACCAGTTAAAATTTCCTATGTTTTTCCACCCTTAAAGTTCTTTTACAGTTCTCAAATATTCACATTCACAAAGGTGGCAAAACTTTGAGGCAGAATATAAGAGTAAAGAATCTTAATGACCAGAAGAAATACAAGGTATATCGAAATTTATGTTAATTTCATTAGTACCTAACTCCCTTTTAATCTCTGTTACCCTAGCCCTCAAAAGAAGGCTTTCCTATGCATTTTACCCAACAAAAGAGGCCACTAGATAATTATCTCTTCAGCTTTTAAAGCCCCACTCTACAGCAACAGTCATATAAATCCTTACCTGCCCTATCTACTGCCCAAGTCCAATATCTTTAACTTTGTTTGATCCTCTTCCCTTAAAGTATCCCCTCAGGCCCTGCTCCGTACTTCTTTAATCCCTTCCTTAATAATGACTCCTTGTTAGACTAAAAATATGCTCAAGTCTCTTCACACACACACATTTTTAAAATCCCTCAACTTGTATTTCTCTCTAGCTACCACCTTTCTCTATCTTTAGCAGCAACATTTCTTAAAAAAAGTAATCTGTAACAGTGTATTAGTCAGCCAAGGGGGTGCTGATGCAAAATACCAGAAATCTGTTGGTCTTTACAAAGGGTATTTATTTGGGGTAGAAGCTTACAGTTACTGGGCCATAAAGCATAAGTTTCTTCCCTCACCAAAGTCTGTTGCTACATGTTGGAGCAAGGCAGCTGCCGACGTTTGCAAGGGTTCAGGCTTCTTGGGTTCCTCTCTTCCTGGGGCTGTGTTTCTCTCCGGGCTCAGCTCCTCTGTTTCCTCCACAAGGTCAGCTGTAGACTATGAGGCTCTCTAGGCTTTGCCTCTCGCCACAAGGCCAGCTGTAGACTCTCAGGTGAACGGCTGTTGTCTTTTCCAGGGGCCTTCTCTCCTTCCTCATGACCAAGCTCTCTTACTTCCCAGGGCTCCAGCTCAAGACTCCAACATCAGAACTACTACAATTCTGTCCTTTGCCATGCCTTTTATATTTGATTCCCCACCCACCAAGGGATGGGGCTCAATGCCCTACTGACATGGCCCAGTCAACGCCCAAATCATAACTTAATCATGCCCAGATTAACAGACCAGTTTATAAGCATAACCCAATCTATTTTTGGAATTCATAACTGTATCAAACTGGCAAACTGCTACAAACAGCTATACTCACCTCTTCACCTCCCATTAACAATGTGGCTTCAACAGTCATCATCACACTGAAACTACACTAAATTCACTATTCACATTCAGTCATATCCTGCAGCACTTCTCAGCCCTTACCTTACTTAACTTCTTTGCAGCATGGGGACAACCCTGACTACTGTGTCTCTCTTGAAATTCTCTAATGATTTTTTGGAAACTCTTCTCTCAGAGTTATAATTCTTCCTATCACACTTTATTTCCAAGTTTACCCAAATCAGGCTTCTATATTCTTGCAAGAGATGCCTACTTTTATTTCCTACAGGAATCTCAAGATGAATCTTTCTTCTTATAAACATGCTCTATACCCAGTTCAGAAATCTGTGAGTCAACCTAGACTTTTCTCCCTGTTTCTTTGTTCATATGGTCATTTAATATTACTGATTCTACTTCCTAAGTACTCCTGTGATCTGTGCATTCTTTGCCACTAGTCATTGCCAGTGAAGAGAAAGGGAAATTTAAGGTGAGAACCTTGATGAATATCTGCATTGGGGAGAAAAGGCAGGCAGCAAACAAAGGCCAAGATGACTGAATGGTCTAAGGAGCAGGAAACTAGATCACTGGTACATATACCAAAAGGGGATAAAGTTTCAAGAAGGAGATAGTTACTAAGTCTTGCAGAAATTGAGGTGGTTAAAGCCTAAAAAAGCTCTCTAAATGTGGTAGTAATGAAGTCACTGGAATCTACTATTTTAAATGTTTGTTTGTTTTAATTTATTTATAGCCTGCCTAGATTCCCAAAGAATTTGAAATAGCTTGCAATGTGAATGTACAATGAAATAGTAAAACATACAACTAAACACTTATGACCATGGAAAAGTAGAATAAAGATATTTTAGACTTGGTTGGCATGTTGTAACAGGTTGGGTAGGGAGACAAAAGAGACTAGAATGGAGGTAAGGTGATGAACTCATAGAAAAGGAAATTTTAAGGGATTAGTGGATATATAAAGACAAAGAAGAGGTGCAATAGAAGCATGGGAGTGAGACAGAAAATTAAGAGGCTGAGGTCAGAGAGGTTTGTTTCAGAGCTTGAGATCTTGGGGTGGCTAATAAAATCTAAGACACGGCCAGGCTGAGATAGAAATGAAATCATTATAAATAAAGAGGCTAAACTACCATGAATCCATATTAATGAAAGGCTTATAAGAGAGGAGAGGAATTATATGAGATGATGGCATACATTTTAGAACACAACAGGTAATGAAGTGATCACAGCAGGACATCGTTTGAAAGCAGTAATGGAGGAAGGGTTCTCTTTGTCTGGTTAACCAAGTTCTAGGGAATCACAGAACTGATTCTCTTCAGAGAGTTTTAGGTGACACGATAGCATCAGGAGAAATCTTCATTAGAGTTAATATAGAAAGCTAAAAGGAGAATTCAAACAAAAGATCAAGGAGCTGCAACATATAACTGGAAATAGAGTAGAGAAGATTTGTTCATCAAGAGGAGGGCTGGACTGGATAACCTCTGTGGCAGTTTGAGATTATTTTATGAATCCCAAAAAGAGAAAGATTATGTTTGTAAACTAATCTATTCCTCTGGGTGTGATACCCTTTGATTGTATTAAATTCAGTTGAGGGGCTTTTGATTAGATGATAAGTATGCTGTAGGGCTTTTTATTGGACTACGTCAGCAAGGCGTGACTCAGGTTGAATCCCTGCCCCCTTGCTGGGTCTGATATAAATGGACACTCACTCAGACACAGGAAGAGATAGCTCTGCATTTTTGATCCTGCCATGTGACAGGAGAGACTCAAAAAGCTGAGGCCCTGGGGAGAGATGAGCTATTTGCCTGATAACTTACAGCTGAACTTCGGAAGACAGCGGAATAGCTGAGACTAACATAGGAAGCCCAGGATGAACAGGAGATGCCAGGAGAGAGTAATATAGGATTGCTTAAGCATGAAGCCCCAACTGGCTGGGCCTACAGAGCAGCTCAAGAGGAAAGGGTGAGCCTGGAGGCGAAGGCTGAAAGCTGAAACCTGAAATCTGGGCAGAGATCTGTGGCCATCTTGCTTCACCACATGGCAACATGCCAGGATCAACAGTAGCTGACTTTGGTGAGAAAGCACTTCTGATGGTGGCTCAGTTTGGACTTTACATGGCCTTGGAACTGTAAGCTTTTACCCCAAATAAATTCCCTTTATGAAAGCCAATAGATTTCTGATACTTTGCATTGGCAGCTCTTTGGCAAACTAAAACAGCCTTTAGGAGCACATCTAGCTAAGCGGTAAGATTGCATAATTCAATGAATGAGAAAGGGAGTGATGAAAAGGGCAATGATTTTCTCTATTGTATTTCTGTTTTCTATTTCATTGATTTATGCTTTGATCCTCTTTCCTGCTTATTTTGGGATTAATTGCCCCATCCCCTTCCAGGTTCTCAGAGTAAAAGCTGAAGTTGTGAAGGTTGAGACTTTTCTTCTTTTCTAATATACAAAATTTTCTGTAGGTAAGGATTTAGTGGCTTCATTTTGTTCAATATACTTTCTAATTTCCTATTTGATTTCTTCTTTGACACATGGGTTATTTGAAAAAGTGTGCTATTAAGTTTCCAAATATTTATGGATTTTCCAGTTATCTGTTTTTTATTTCTAATTCCATTATAGACATACAACAGGCTTTGTATGATTTAAATCCTATAAAATCTATTGAATTTGGATTTATGAACCAGAATGTACATTTGGCTCTTGTTGGGTAGAGTGTTCTATAAATGCCAATTAGGTCGAGGTGATAGATAATTGTTCATTTCTACTATATCCTTGTTGATTTTCTTTCTACTTATTCTACCAATTTTTAAGAAAGAAGGGTATTAAAATCTTTGACTATAATTCTTGATTTGTTTATTTATTCTTGCAGTTTTATTACTGTTTGTTTCATGTATTTCGAAGCTGTTATTAGGTGCATAAACATTTAGAATTATGTCTGTTTACAAATTGACCCCTTTATCATGAAATGACATACTTTATCATTGGTAATATTCTTTGATATTAGCATACTCATTCAGCTTTCTATTCACTAAAGTTAGCATGATCTATCATTTCCCATTTACTTTTTTGTACATTTATATGATGGTGTGTTACTAGTAGGAGCATGTAATTAGGTCTTGCTTTTTTATCCAATCTGACAATCTCTTTCTTTTAATTGGGATACTTAGGTGATTAATTGAGGTGGCTCAGTTTAAGTCTACCATTTTGCTCCTTATTTTCTAATTGTTCCATCTGTTCTCTGTTCCCCTTTTCCTCTTTTTCTGCCTTCTTTTGGATTAGAATATTATTTATTATGTCATCACCTTTTTGTTTTATGTTAGAGGTTGCTATAGGGTTTATAGCAGTGGTGGGCAAACTATGGCCTGTGGGTAAAATGGGGCCCACTGCTTGCTTTATAAACAAAATTTTATAGGAATACATTCATTTACACATTGTCTATAAATGCTTTTGTGCTATAATTGTAGAATTGAGTAGTTATGACAAAGAACATAGGGCTTGCAAAGCCTAAAATGTTTATTCTCTGGCTTTTTACAGAAAAAAGTTTGCTGACTCCTGGTTTATGGTATACATCTTTAATTTATCACAATCTACTTTCAAATGACATTATGCCATTTCATGGATGGTATAAGAACCTTTTATCAGTTTATTCCATTTCTTTTATCCCATTTTCTATTAGTGTCATATATTTCATTTTACATATGTTATAAACCCTGCACTACATTATTATTGTTTAAGCAGTCAATTGTCTTCTATAGAGACTTAAATAAAAAGAAAAAATATTATATATTTACCCATGTAGTTAATATTTCTGGTGCCTTTCTTCCTTTGTGTGGATGCATATTTCCATCTGGTATCATTTTACTTCTGCTTATAGTGCAGGTCTACTGGTGATGAATTATTTAACTTTTGCATGCCTGAAAAAGTCTTTATTCTGCCTTTATGTTTTAAAGATATTTTCTCTGGGTTTAAAATTCTATGTTGACAGTTTTTTAGTCCTTTCAATAATTTGAATATATTGCTCCAATGTATTCTTGCTTGCATTCTTTCTGATGAGAACTGCTATTGTTCATACCTTTGTTCCTCTATATGCACTTCTTTTTCCTCTGGTTGCTTTTATAATTTTCTATTTATAACTGGTTTTGAGCAATTTGATTTTGATGTGCCTTGGCATGGCTTTCTTCATGTTTCTTCATGTTTTTGTGCTTGTGGTTTGTTCAGTTTCTTGGATCTGTGTGTTATAGTTTTCATAAATTTGAAAAATTTATAAATTTTATGTCTTCAAATACTTTTCTGCTTCTTCCCCACCCCCACCCTTTTTGGGACTCCAAATACACTTGAAGTCCTACAGCTCACAGATGCTATTGTCACTATTTTAAAATTCTTTATCTCTTGTGTCTCATTTTGGAAATTTCCATTGCTGTGTCTTCAAGTTCACTAATTCTTCCCTCTGCAAAGTTTAATCTGCTGTTAATTCCATCCAGTGTATTTTTTACCTCAGACACTGTAGTCTTCAGGGCCACAAGTTTTATTTGGGCCTCTTCATATCTTCCATGTATACATTTAATTTTTTTGACAATTGGAATACAGTTATAATAACTGTTTTAATGTTTTCATCCGCTAATTCTAAAAACTGTCAGTTCTGGTTTAGTTTTTTTTTTTTTAAATATTACATGTGTTATTATCCTGTCCCCAGAAGGGTGGTTTATCCAGAAACCGAGAAACAAAATAATCAATCAGAATAAACTCAAAAAAAAAGAAAGAAAAGGGGAGCGAAACCATCAACTACCAGGCAGCCAGGCCAGCAGCCCACCCTCCATCTCAGGAAGGTTCCAAAGACCCTGCCTGATGACAGACAACAGAGAAAACTCAGTAAGGGGCCGGGGGGAGTGAATCAGCTAGGTCTTCATTACGGGAACAAGAGAGACGGCAAAGATATGTTGCGAAGTGAATATATATTTATATAATAAATTCTGGTTTAGTTTTGATTGATTTTTCTTCTCATTATAGCTCTTGTATTCCTTCTTGCTTGCATGCCTGGTAATCTCTGATTGGATGGCACATATTATGAATTTTACCTTGTTGTATGCTGGGTGTTTTTGTATTCCTATAAATACTGAATTTTGTTTTGGGATGCATTTAAATTACTTGGAAATAGTTGATGCTTTAACTCTTGTTTTTCCCAGTTTTTAAAATGTTGGGTCCAGAGCAGAGGTCAGTCTACAGCTGATTTATTCCCCTCAATAGAAGACAGATCTTTTGGAGAACCCTACCTACTACACTATAAATTATGAGATTTTTTTTTCAACCTGGCTGGTGAGAACACGCACTATTCTTGGCCTTTGTGTGAGTACCTGGCACTGTTCCTTCTAATCCTTCCAGATGATTCTTTCTCCAGCCTTGGGTAGTTTCCTCACATGCACGTACTGAATACTTTGGGGAACCCTCTGCAGATCCCCAGGGTTCTCTTTCTGTGTAACTTTCTCCTCTATAGCACTCTGTCCTGTAAACTCTAACCACATTGATCTCTCTGATTCTCAGCCCCATCTCCTTACTTGGTAAAGTTCCCTAAATAAAAGACAAGTCTTTAACATGAAGAAAGTTAGGTATATTTTCATAAGTAATTAAATGTTGTGCCTTTTATTTTTCATTTCCTCTAATATCTATATTTCTGTCTTAATAAAACTATATAAAAATTATTCAAAATAAAGGTTTGGCTACTCCGATTTAAAAGTAGGGTAAAAATCATTGGTATATGTAGCAGTTTGGCAGTTTGATATAGTTATGAATTCCAAAAATAGATATTGGATTATGCTTGTAAACTGGTCTGTTCATCTGGGCATGATTAAGTTATGATTAGGGCATTGAGTGGGCCACATCAGTAGGGCATTGAGCCCAACCCCTTGGTGGGTGGGCAATCAAAGATAAAAGGCATGGCAAAGGACAGAGTTGGAGTAGTTTTGATGTTGGAGTTCTCATGCTGAGTGTTAATGCTGGAGCCCAGGGGAGTAAGCACACAGAGGACCTTGGTCATGAGGAAGGAGAGAAGGCTCCAGGAAAAGAGACAAGCCGTTTGCCTGATGGTTCACAGCTGGCCTTGTGGAAAGAAGCAAAGCCTAGAGAGCCTCATAGTCTACAGCTGACCTTGTGGAGAAAACAGAGGTGCTGAGCCTGGAGAGAAACACAGCCCCAGGAAGAGAGGAACCCAAGAAGCCTGAACCCTGGCAAACGTCGGCAGCTGCCTTGCTCCAACACATGGCAAAAGACTTTGGTGAAGGAAGAAACTTAGGCTTTATGGCCTGGTAACTGTAAGCTTCTACCCCAAATAAATATCCTTTATAAAGACCAACAGATTTCTAGTATTTTGCATCAGCACCCCTTTGGCTGACTAATACAGTATATTCAAAAGGCAAGTCAACACAGACTTTCTCCAACTGGCAAACTCTTATATTTTGGTATAATTTTTCTAGAAGACAATGATGGATTTATTTCTACAGTCAAGGTATTTGGTGTCAACTTAGCTCCTTCTCTGACTCTTCACTTTCCTAAGCTTACATTTTACATTTTTTCCAGCAATCCCACCTACCTTTCCTATAATTTCAAAGATGCCACAGTTCAATGCCTTAACATTAAGACTGCTCAATGGAAATATTAATGCAATGTTTTCCCATTATGTTACAAATACAAAGTTAAAACACAGTACCAGAATACTATTTTAACTGGTTTTATTTTCACATATACATGGAGAATGATTACCAGGTAACAAGAAGTATAAAGTCTCTTTCATTTGCAAAGTTTAAAACCCTTGGTTTTGCTTAAGTTTAGTATAAACTTACGTATTTCTTCCACAACTTGTGGGTCACATTCTTTGTATTTTTCTACTTCTGCCTTTAGTTGTTCCCTTTGGTCACGAAGTGAAGAAAGCTCCTTTGCTAGCATGGTTCGCTCTTCCTGCATTCAAAATAATTTTATGTACAATTAAGACAAATAAAATGCCATACTTTACAAAGTTAAAACATTTTATAAACAACACTTCTTTCTCTTAAATGATGTAATATATATACATACATATAGTCATAGTATAAGAACAATTATCATTTTTCTCTGAAACCCAAGCACCTTTTATAATACTGAAGAGCTGAATGAGAATTAAGAATGGAATGTTCATAAACAAATGAGAGGTTACTGAATATGCCTGTATGAGCTCAAAGATGACTATGCTATCATATGTTAGAAAAAAAAATTACACTGCCTCTTGAGTAGTTTCACAACATTGTGTCTATAAAAGTATGTAATATCTTATGGC
>JAQZBX010096327.1:0-11828 GCA_029593785.1 Cabassous unicinctus
CATTTGATATTTATGTTTTGGCAATTATAACATTGCCCTTGGAGTCCAGACTTTTCAGCAGACACTTTTTCTGCTACCTGTTCTAGAGCAGAATCATTATGCTTCTTCCTATCCAAAGGGTTCTCTGTTTCCATGACTCTGGAGGTAAAAATGTAAGTCATTTATCTTGGTGAAAATGAAGAAATACAAACAGAATCATTGTAGGTACCTAAAATTTTCACTGAAACCAAAAGAACTCAATCTCTCACTGCTTTTGTTATATAGCCGCTATTTGGCATCAAGTTAGAATCCACTATTGTTAGGAATGTAAATGTAGAAAGGCTGCTATATACTTAAATTTCATTTTATTTGCTTCTCTGGGGGTTGTCATGGTGTTTTCATTAGCAATGTTTTTACAGATGTAGGCTCTTCAGATATGAAATTGCTGAAGTGGAGACTCAGGCATTTAGCTTTCAGATTGAAGTGGGATGGAAATCTGTTTAGAAAGATTAATTTATAGATAAATTTACTGCCTGATACATTAATGTACAATAATCCCTAGAGGCTTTTAAGGATGTAGTCATTATATTCTTAAGGTTTTTAAGAATGTTAAACCTGTCATTCAATAACAGGAGAGAACTAAAATAGGACTCATTTATAATTTCCTTTTGGAAACACTTCATCTACAAATTCATAGACAAATATTTTTCCTTTTCCAAATAACTTATCTAATAGTTGGACAGCACAGCTCTTTTCTTGATTAACATGTTAACTGGTCAAAAGCATGTAGATACATAGATACATTGGATGAATGCTGAATTTTCCTCCAAAATTTTAGGTTAAAATTTCAGCAAGCAAAATATTACTGCAAAATTCAACTTTGACATTATTGTAAATTTTTGTGAATGCCAACCCAATGCATTCTTTGCTTAGTAGGTTTATAATAATATATTACTCAATTCTTCAGCAAATTCTTATACTAGACAGTAGGTCAAACAAGACTAAAAGTATTATTAAAACTTTGCTTTCATTTCTAACAGCTCTTTCTGTAATCTGACACAATGAGAAGAATTTAGCTAAAACTCCCTTCTATTTCTTGAGAGAATTTTTGAATTTCAAGCAAGAATATTATTTCATGGCTTGAATTCAATTCAGATTGTGAGCAAAATGTGATGTCTGGAAGACGTTATGTCAAATCAAGTATTTGAGGCATTAATATTCAGCACATACATTTAGTCATCCTGTTTAGATTGGTTGAGATAGTAGAATTAGACTGTTGTTTTCACCTGATTGTTGCCTCAAAGAAGGAAATTTCAGTTCCTGACTTAACTTCATTGTTGGCAGATGAGATTAATGGTTTTGTCTTGGTCTCTGGCAGAAGTTTATTTAGTTAACTAACTGAAATTTGTAAAATTTGCACAAAGAAAATAAAGGCCACAAGTAGGTAATAGCTATGTAAATCATTTTCAGGAGTAATTTAGCCCACAGACTATTTCTTTTTGCCAATAAAAATTGCATTTTCCAGCCCACACTTAGCCCACCACCTTTAACCCAGTTAACAATTCTCACCACTTTCTCCCTAGGATATAAAGGTATAATTACTTACCAGAAAAAAAATGACACCCAAAATTTGTCTTATGAAGATTCTTTTGAAACCCTGCCCCCCACCACCCAAAAAAGCCCACAGACCAGTTTTCCTTTGTTCTACATTTTCCTTTTCTTTCTAGGATCTTAAAAGTTGTCACATATTGCTTATGTTGGTTCTGCTTTCATTATTCTCTGCCTATTATATATTCCGTGAACCTCAGTGTCATTGTCCAGATCTGTCTGAACATTTCTATGAACCCACCAGTACAAATACCCTGGAGAAGCAATTGTCAACCTAGTATATCCTGGCATGAATTTATAATTTGAAATTTGCTTTATATTCATAGTAAGCACTTTAATTCTAGCTTCAGTGTGTGTACATATTTAGCATAATTCCCAAATGGTATGCCTTTTCTACCAAATAAAAGGGAATAATCTGCCTATTCCAATGAGATCAAATGAATTGAGGAATTCATTTTTCCAATCATATATATTTTAGCAACCATGTGCAAAGTGCTTTATTAATATAACATTCTATATAATTGGGTTTAAATTTTAATATTGTTCTTCCCCTATGGTATCTTAGACAAGAGATTTACACCGTCTTTATTGTTAATGAATTGTGAATGTGACTGTAGGCCTCCAATACCTTCATATAATTAACAGCAAAGAATGAATCTAACAACATATCTGCACTTATTTTCCTCCCGTCTTTTATCTACACTCACTGGTCAACCTCTTTTATAGTTTCACTTCCTATAGTGCAGAGTATACAAATAGTTTCCAATTACAGTATTATTGTTAAAAGCTGTAATTATACTTATTATTTTATGTCAAAGAGATTTTTTCTCATTGGTAAGAATATTTAGATACCAAATTAGATAACTAAAAGTACTATCAAACTTGTTTGAACCAGAAGAATAATTTGTGTTGTAAACTATATCAGATTAGTTACTAGTCACACTGAAACTTCAGAGGTAAGCTTATGAGGCGACTAGAAAAAGCAATCTGTTCATAGGCCTGGACTGCAAGAAAATTGGCCAGCAATGTGACGTGGTGTTAAAAAATTCAAGTGAAATCTAGGGTGGCCTGAAAATCCATGGAGTCAAATGTATTCTGTAGAATGTGGCAATAACCATCTTTGGGTACAAGTGATATTAGTGGTCAGGTGAGGAAAAAAAATGTTGACAAAATCCAACATTCATTTCTGATGAAAAAACAAAACAAAACAGAATCTCCCAGCAAATTAGGAAGGAACATCCTCAGCCTTATAACGGGCATCTTCAAAAAAGCTACAGTTTATATCATACTTCCTGGTGAAAGATGAGTGCTCTCCCAAGAGACCAGAAATAAAACAAGGATGTCTGCTCTCATAATTTCCATTTTAGTGCAATAAGGTAGAAAAAAGAAATTAAAGGCAACCAGATGTAAAGGTAGAAGTAACACTCTTTGTTCACAGATAACATGATTATCTGTGTAGAAAATCCAACGAAGTCTACAAAAAAGCTACTAAAACTAGTAAGTGAATTTAGCAAGGTTGTAGGACCCAAGATCAATATGCAAAATATATAAAAATCATTCATATTTCTATATACTGGCAACAAATAATTACAATAGCATAAAAAATGCAGTATTTAGGAATCTGAAAAAATGTGAAATATCTGTGCACTTAAAATTATAAACATTGCTGAAAGAAATGAAAGAAAACCTAAATAGAGAGACATACCATGTTAGTATATTGAAAGAATCTATAGTGTTAAAGGTGTCAGCTCTCCCCAAATTGATCTATAGGTTCAATGTAATCCCTATCAAAATCCCAGCATGCTTTTATGTAGAAGTTGAAAAACCGATATTAAAATTCAGATTGAAATTCAAAGGATCTAGAATAGCCAAAACAACTTTAAAAATGAAGAACAAAGTTGGAAGATTAACACTACCCAATTAAAAAATTTATAAAGCTGCAATAATCAAGGCCACATATGTGGACATCTAGTTTTTTACAAAGATGCAAAGTCAATTGAGTGAAGATAGGGTCATCTTTTCAACAAACATTTATCCATTTGCAAAAAAAAAAAGTATATGGTATATACTTCATACCATATTCAAAAATTAATTCAGAATGGATAACGTAAAATCTAAAACTATATAAGTTGAAGAAAACAGGACCTTTGTGATATTGGATTAAATGGAGATTACTCAGTTATGACACCAAAAGCATGATCCACAAAAGAACAAATTGATAAACAGAACTTAAAACTAAAAACTTCTAGATGCCTGTCAACAAAGATGGTGGCATGAGATGCTCCAGGGTGCTATTCCCCCACAGAATCTCTGAACAACTAGCAAAAATTAACAGTTCCATCTTCCTCAGAAAACAGTTCAAGGGTTGCAGTAACTGGGCAAGTACCAAATCAAAAAAACACAACTTAAAAACAAAAGGAAAACCTCATGGCACGTTTGCTTGCCATTGCATCACCACCTCTATGGCTCAGTGTGGAGCCAGTCTGCACTTCCTGTGTGGGCCCCTGGCCTTGTTCCATAGGAAGCAGAGTAACCCCTATAACATATTAGGTACATGTATTTCTGTGACTATCTGGTAGCAGCCTGAAAGACTGAACCAGGTCACTCTTCTCTGGCTCACCACCCTAGAACTTGCCCTGCATGCAGAAGCAGGTTGTGGATAGCTATATCAGTGTAAGAAACAGTCAACTCAAAGTGGTCTGCAGCAAGGGATGACTGACTTTAAAACATACAATAGAGTACCCAGGAGGAAGGGAAAGTCTATTTCACAGGAATTGGAGGGGGCATTCAGATCCCTGTAAACAGGGGATTTCCTATGGCCACAGACACATGCTCAGGACAAGATATATGCTCAGAAAAAAACAGAGGACCCTGTGCTTTCACCTCAGGCTGATCTTTTTGGAATGAGGGCTAAGCTCTGAAGGAGAGCACCACCTAACATAGAGCCAGTTTGGAAAGACTGTGAAAGATATTCTTTGCATTGGTTTCTTTTGGTTAGCTTCTGGCACACAAGGAAATCTATTTCATATCACCAGCTGGATATAAACTTAAGGAACAGTTAGCTCAGGGACTAAACTCTAGAGTTAACATTAAAATATTAAAATGTACAGTGTGCAAAATATTACAAAACAAAGAAATGGGAAATGATGGTCCATCCAAAGGAACAAGATGAAACACCAGACATAATCAATGAAGGAGGCCAAACTTTGGACATACCAGACAAAGACTTTTTAAAAAATGATCTGCAATATGCTCAAACAGCTAAAGGAAAACACAGAGAAAGAACTAAAGGATATGAAGAAAAGATATATGAACAAAATGAGAATATCAATAAAGAGATAAAAAATTATAAAAAGGAAACAAGCAGAGTTGGAGACTACAATAACTGAAATTTAAAATTCCCTAGAGGGGTTCAATAGCATTTTGGAGATGGCAGAAGAAAAAATAAACCAGTGAATTCAAATATAAGACAATTGAAATAATTCAGGCTGAGGAGCAGAAAGAAAAAAGAATGAAGACACGTGAAGAGAGCCTAAGAAACCTGTGGGACACCATACATGCATTATGGGAGTTACACAAGGAGGAGAAAGAGAGAAAGGGATGGAAGGAATCGGTGAAGAAATAATGGCTAATGGTTAATATTAATTGAAAGATAACTAGAAGATAATCTAGGGGCTGTATAATATAGTGATTTCAGTGGTAGATGAGGATTGTGGTTAATACAGATACAAGAATGTTCTATTACAAGGTGTTAAGAATATGGTGATATATGGGAAAAATACAACTAATGTAATGTAAAGACTATAGTTAACACTAATATTGTAGTATTTTTGTAGCAAAGGCAAAGAAGGTACTATATCAATGCTCAGGGTAAAAAAAAGATTATGGGATTTAGTTTTACAAGATGTGAATATAATCAAGCTTTTTTTTTTTTTCATTTTCTTCATTAACAAAGAGATCTTGGTCATATCATTTAACCAATTTGTGCTTATTTATTCATCTTTTGGAACACTGGAGAAACAATTGAGGTTATATTTAGGATTAAATAAGATAAATATGCCTGGACAGGATTTTTCAAAGTAACGCTTCCATAATTTGTTAAGCTGCCTTTTGCTGTTTTGTTTTTTGAAGTTGAAATAAAGTAAAAAGAAATAATGGCAGAAAACTTCCCAAACATAATGAAAGATATGAATATACACATTCCAGAAGCCAAATGAACCCCAAACAAGATAAACTCAAATAGAACTATGCCCAGATACATTATAATCAAACTCAAATGCCAAAGACAAAGAGAATCCTGAAAGCTGCAAGAGAGAAGCAATGTGTCATGAACAAGGGAGCTCCAATAAAATTAAGTGGTGATTTTTCAGCAGAAACAATGGAGACATTAAGACAATGGGACAAAATATTTCAAGTGCTAAAAGAAAACAATTGCCAACCAAGAATTTTTTGCCCAGTGAAAATCTCTTTCAAAAATGAGGAAGAGATAAAGATGTTCCCAGATAAACAAAAGCTGAGAGACTTCATTACCACTAAAACTGCCCTACAAGCAATGCTAAAGGGAGTTCTTCATATTGAAAGGGAAGGACACTAGATGGTAATCAAAGCAGCTTAGAGAAACAAGGATCTCTGTTAAATGTAACCACATGGGTAATTATAAATGCCTGTACTATTGTATTGTATTTTTGGTATATGTATTAGTCAGGGTTCTCCAGAGAATAAGAACTGACAGGATATATATGTAAATATTAAGAAATTTATTAGAGATATTGGCTCAAGTAACCAAGGGGATTGACAAATCCAAATTCTGTAGGGCATGCCAAAAGTTGGAATCTGACTGGTAGTCAGCTACAGATGCAATCAACTGAGTAATTATTCTAATTTATGAAATACCTTTACAGTAACTATTCTGATTGATGCTTTGACTCTGCTGTCCATCACAGTAGCCGTGCTCACCTTGTCTTTGGTGATTAAATGCTGCCACTTAGCTTCTGCCAACCCAGGATCCAATCATCCCCATTGTATTTAAGGATCCAAGTTCACTGGCAGCAGTTCTCACCATAATATCAAACTTACAGAGAAGAATGACCACAGAGCTCTTAAGAGATGATGGAGCTATTCTGACTAATTTATTTCTCATAGTCATGGTGAAAGGTCTGTCATCTGGACATTGCTAGTATGGGTGAGCAGGTTTTTACAAGATAAGTCCACTCTAACTTTCCAATCTCTCAAAGCCTTTGGATCACCTCATTGTCATTATACCAGGGCAATACTGGCATTTCCACTTCATTTAATGTATGCCACCTTTTGGACCATGCTTCAGCTAACCAACCAAACTGTTAGAGCCTTTTCTAACCTCTCAAGCTACAATACTGAATACAGAATCTCTGCTTAGTAGACCCATATCAATAGACTCAGCCTGGTCTAACTGTATGTTCCTTCCACCATTATCCCATACTCTGGAATCTGTCTGTATAAATTGAAAAAAAATCATGCAGCTCTTTTGGAGAATAACATACCTCCCCACAAGTCAGTGTAGTTATAGGTCTGGAAGAGGGGTGGTAGGGATGGCTCATAAGAGTAAATTGCAGTGACTTGCAATCCAACTACCTCAGGGATTTCCACTAAAGTTTCATCTGGTGAAACAGTTACTCTTCAGATGTCAGGGTGAGGGTTGTGTCCTTAAAGGAGGTAGTTACAGGTTTATATGGCACAACAGGGTTAATCTCTTCAGAGGGAGGTGAGGTAGCTGATTCCTCAGGCCAGACTGGAGGTGACTCATTCCTGGGGCAGACAGTTACAGCTTTATCTGGCAAAGAAGGCTTGGCAGAATCTAGGGGTTCAATGTTCCCTTCATAATCGTTACCAGGCCATATGTCCCCATTCTAATTTTCAGGATACCATTCCTTCCCAATTTTTCTAGTTCACTAAACCTGCTCAAGCAGATACCATAAAATGGGTTGGCTTTTAACAATGAGAATTTATTAGCTTTGAGGCTGAGAAAAATGTCCAAATAAAGACATCATCATCAAGAGGATGCTTTCTTCTCTAAGACTGGCTGCTGGCAATCCTGGATTCCTCTGTCACATGTCAAGGCACATGGTGGTATCTGCTAGTCTCTCCCTTCTCTTTTGGGTTTTGTTGCTTTCAGCTTCTTGCTTCCATGGTTTTCTCTCTGTCTGAATTTCATTCTCTTATTAAGGACTCCAGGTAGAGGATTAAGATTCACCCTGAATGAGATGGGTCACATCTCAAGACCCTACTCACCAAAGGGTCCTAATTTTCTGGGGTAAATACATCTTCAAACTATCACATGAATCAAAGCCCTCACTTTAACAACAGACACCCTGTAACATTGAGAATTCAATTTATATTGTAATTCAGCCACTCACACAATGAGACTATGGATCTGCTTTTCAGAAATCTCAAGTCTGTGGCTATAAGAAATAAGAGTTTCTTTCAGGGCACACACACAAACTTTCATGTCCTTCATGTGGCACTTGAGCTGGGAATTTGAAGCCTTGAGCTCATCTCTTTAACAACTGTATACATAAAATTTAGAAAAAAACAGTCAACATCATTATACTTTTTAACTCCACAAAATTCTGTTAAGTTATCAAATACACTGTCACCCAGAGCTTTCTATCTTACAAGCATTTTGATACCAGTAGCCAATGGTGATTTTTGTGTATCTCTATTGCCAACTCATGCCATGCACTATTAATGCCCTCTTGATTATCAGAATTAGAGTTATTAGTGCCTTTAATATCAGTTTAGAGACTCAACTCCAAAAATCCTAGAACCAACTTAGAAATCTCATTCTTAGAATTCTGTTTCTCAAGAACTACTCCTGGTAGCAAAATGTGTATTAGTTAGGGTTCTCCAGAGAAACAGAACTGACAGGAGATATACATATATATATATATATGTGTGTGTGTGTGTGTATGTAAATATAAGAAGATTTATTATAGGAATTACAGCAATTGGCTTATAAAACAGTGAGGATTGGCAAGTCTGAATTCCAGAGGACAGGCCACAGTTTGGAAACTTGATAAAAGGTGATATTAAATTCTCCAGGAAATGGCACAAGGTGAGAACTCTGATGAAAATGATAATGAATTCACCAGGAGAAGCTTTCTGTCTTGAGTAGACATAAAAATTCTTCTTTCTGACTGCTGAAATCCTCAGTTCTACCTTTAAGCCTTTATCTGATTGGATAAGACTTCTCTCATTGCTGAAGGAGATTTCCTTCGTTAATTATAGATGTAGTCAGTTATAGATACAATCAATTGACTAGTGATTTAAATCCATGTAACAACCCCACAATAACAATCAGGCCAATGTTTGCTTGACAACAGCTGGACACCAAAACCTAGCCAAGTTGACAATGAAATTTACCATTACAATATGTAACTATGCTTTTTACTTTGAACAGGATCTAAAATACAAATGCACAAAAAGGCAGTGCTGAGAGGAAAATTTATAGCTCTAAATGCAAACATTAAAAAAGAAGAGGGAGTGGATGTGGCTGAAGCAGTTGGGCACCCACCTCCCACATGAGAGGTCCCAGGTTCGTTTCCCAGTGCCTCCTAAAAGAAGACGAGCAGATGCCTCAACCAGCAGACGCCGCAGCAACTGCCACAACCAGCAGATGCCACAGCAACCGCTGCAACCAGGAGACACCACAGCAACTGCTGCAACAAGCAGATGCCGCAACCAGCAGATGCCACAATGAGCAGATGCTGCAACCACTGCAGCCAGCAGACACCGCAGCCAGCAGGGAATGGATGTGGCTCAGGTGGTTGGGCACTCACCTCACACATGGGAAGTCCTGGGTTCAGTTCCCGGTGCCTCTTAGAGAAGACAAGCAGATACAGTAAACAGACAGATGGGGGAGCCATCTTGGAGGGGTGGGGATTTAAAAATATATAAAAATAAATTAATTAATTAATAAATACATTAATTAATTATAATGCTCATCTCTAAAGAGAGAGAAAAAATTCTCAAATCAGATATCTAACTTCCCAACTGGAGAAATTAGGAAAAAAAGAGCAAACTAAACCCAGAACAAGCAGAAAGTAGGAAGTAAAGATAAGAGCGGAGATAAATGAAATAGAGAATTTTTTAAAATAACAGAAAGAATCAGTGAAACCAAAAGTTGGTTCTTTGAAAAGATCAATAAAATTGGCAAACTTTTAGTTAGACGGACAAAGAAAAGAAAGAGAGGACACAAACTAAAATCAGAAATGAAAAGGGGGCCATGACTACCAACTCCACAGAAATAAAAAGGATTAAAAGGGGATACTATGAACAACTGTACACCAACAAATTAGATAACCTAGATGAAATGGACAAATTCCTAGAAACAAAATACACTACTACAGTGACTTAAGAAGAAATCAATAGACCAATAACAAGAAATTGAGTAAGTAATCAAAAACAGCCCAATAAAGAAAGGCTCACTCCAATATATTTACCAAATATTCCAAGAATTAACACCAATCCTGCTCAAATTATTCAAAAAAATTGAAGAGAAAGGAACACTTCCTAACTCATTCCATAAGGCTACATCATTCTAATACCCAAGTCAGATAAAGATACTATAGGAAAGGAAAATTAAGATGAATATCCCTTATGAATATAGATACAAAAATTCCCAACAAAATACTAGCAAACCGAATCCAATAGAAGGAAATCTCCTCAACATGATAAAGGGCATATATGAAAAACCTACCACTAACATCATACTCAATGGTGAAAGGTTGAAAGCTTTCCCTAGATCAGGAACAAGATAAGGATACCCACTGTCACCACTGTTATTCAACATTTTACTGTATGTTATAGCCAGAACAATTAGAGAAGAAAAAGAAATAAAGGGCCTCCATATTGGAAAGGAAGAAGTAAAACCTTTCCTAATTGCAGATGACATGATCCTATGTATAGAAAATCCTGAAAAATCCACAACAAACTTATTAGAGCTAATAAACAAATTCAGCAAAATGGTGGGGGACAAGACCAACATGCAAAAATCTGTGATGTTTCTATAAACTACAATCTGAAAAAATCTGAAAAAGAGAAATCAAGAAAAACATTCCATTTACAATAGCAACTAACAGAATCAAATATTTATGAATACATTTAACCAAGGATGTAAATGACCTGTATGCAGAAAAATACAAAACTTCACTGAAAGAAATTAAAGAAGACCTAAATAAATGGAAGCACTTTCCATGTTCATGGTTTGGAAGACTAAAGATTGTTAAGGTGCCATTGCTACCCAAAGCAACTTACAGATTCAGTGCAAACCCAAACAAAATTCCAATAACCTTCTTCACAGAAATGAAAAATCCAGCCATCAAAATCATACAGAAGGGCAAGGGGAATTGAATAGTCAAAAACATCTTGAAAAAGAAAAACAAAGTTGGAGATTTACACTACCCAGTTTAAAAACTTATGACAAAGCTACAGAAATCAAAACAGCATGGTACTGGCCCAAGGACAGACATATAGACCAATGAAATCAAACTGAGTGTTCAGAAATACTCACATCTGCGGCCAATTGATTTTAGACAAGGGTGCCAAGTCCATTTAATGGGGATAGAACAATCTCTTCAAAATATAGCGCTGGTAAATTTGGATATCCATATGCAAAGAATGAAGTGGACTCCTGCCTCTCACCATATAGAAAAATTAACTCAAGATGGAATACCAAATTAAATATAAGGAATAATCTATAAAACTCTTAGAAGAAAACATAAGGAAACATCTTCAGGACCTTGTATTAGGACATGGTTTCTAAGACTTTACACCAAGAGCATGAGCAACAAACGGAAAAACAGATAAATAGGATGCAATCAAAATTCAAAACTTTTGTGCATCAATTATATTATCAGAAAAATGAAAAGACAACTTACAAAATGGGAGAAAAATTTTTAGTGACAATATAACTAATAAGGGTTTAATATCCAGAGTATATAAAGAACTGCTACAACTACAAAAAAGACAAACAACCCAATTAAAAATTGGGCAAGGACTTGATTAGACATTTCTCCAAAGAAGATACACAAATGACCAATAAGCACATGAAAAGATGTGCAACATCAAAAGCTATTAGGGAAAGGCAAATCAAAACCACAATGAGATACCACTTCACACCCACTAGAATGGCTATTATTGAAAAAATGGAGACTACCAAGTGTTGGTGATGATGTGGAGAAATTGGAATTCTCGTGCATTGTTGG